>BHEV01016679.1:0-19585 GCA_004319985.1 Emydocephalus ijimae | reverse complement strand
CCAGTTGCTGCTGCAGGTTCGGTGAATGCCGGCTACTTCAATTCCGAGTGGAGTGAACCATTGGAGGCCTAACAAACTAGGGCGATCCCTGTCGATTACAGTCAGGGGTAGAAATGCTGTACGGTTCTTAAACGATACCCGGACTCGGCTGGATCCAATGACCGGAATTCGATTTCCTTGATAGTCTTTGAGTATGAGTCTTTGGAATCTGAGGTCTTGCCGCCGGACAGTAGGGATGAGCTGCTTGAGGGTCTTCTAGGAAACCATCGAGAGGGATGATCCTGAATCGACTTCCATCAGACAGGGCTGGTTTTCGATGGCCACTTTCACTCAGATCTTCTTGGCATCAAGAGATGAGGTGTGACCGATCGTGATAGTTTGGTGAGCCTCTTCTCGCTTCATTGAGTGGTTTAGGGTTTTGTTTCTGTAGGAGTGGTTGTTCCATTGGTGGTTCACGGATTCTCGCTTTACAGGATGGCTTCCTGTCAGTTGGCAATAGTTAGCCCCCCTCGAGGGCTGGCTGGGTCCTTGCTTGCTCCTACAGACCCGTCCGATCTGGCCTCTTTCCCTGCACACATGGCAGAGTGCATCGAGGAATTTGCATTCTGACCACAACCAACGCATTGGTACTGCGATTTCTGGCGTTAGTCTCGTTCGGACCGAAGTCGGTGGACCTCTTCTTCATCGCTTTCTGATGACAATTCGAGGTCCTCGTGGTGGGCTGTTGTAGGCTGTCCTTCTGACTGGGGTGAGATTTCGCGGGCAAGTTGGCGAAGCGGGGGGTGGGTGCAGCGCATTCGGGCAACCGACTTCCTGGTTGCTTCTGCTGCAGTAGCTTCAGTGATGGCATCTTTAAGGCTAATGTCGCCTTTCGCCATCAGCTTACTCTGTGTGCCTGGAGCATCTAATCCCAGAACTATTCGGTCTCTCAGGGCTTCTTCTTGGTTGGCAAACTCGCACAGGCCTCCCAGATTCCGGAGATCCGCTATGAAATCAGCAACACTTTCGCCCTTCTGCTGACTTCTCTGGTAAAATTCATGCCTTCTAACGAGCATTGGCACAGTCGGTGCATAGTGGGCCCTCAGCAGGGGTTCTAGGACGTCCCAGTCCATAGACTTTACTTCTGCCGGTTTCACTAGTGCCTTGGCCATCTTGAATACGGTTGGCCTGCAATGAGTTAGGAATACCACCCGTTTTTTTCCGGTAGTGGCATCCTTCAAATTGTTGGTCTCCAGAAATATCTGGAAACGATCCATATATGAGTCCCAGTCTTCTTGTGCTGGGTTGAATGGAGCGAGTGGTATGACGCCGCCGGACATGGTTCTGCCGTTGGTGCATTTCAGCCACGTGCTCTGTTATCATTCTTCATTGTTCAGTCAGCTCTGACGTCTCCACATCCCATCCTCGTCGCCAGTGTTATGTTCTATGTATGGGCGCTAAGGAGGAGACGAGCCGGTGAACAGTGAACTTCAAACTCTTTATTTACATGTGTAACAGCTCAGCTCTATGGTTGCAACGGCCCCCTTTATATCGGCAAGCTCCTGAGTATTTAACCAATGAAAACACAGGGAGTGCTAGCTCCGTTAACCAATGGGAGAGGCTCATTAATAGCCAATCAGATTCTCCTGAATGGACCAATCCGATGTCGCTATTATCAGCCAATCAGAAGTGCAGGGCCAGAACCCCGCACTTTACTTTACTTACTTTACTTACTTCAAGCTCTTAATAATCTTTATTCAAGTACTTTTATTAATTCACAACATACCCTGCACTGAATAATGGCTTTAACTGGGATTCCCGAGTTTAACAGGAACTCAAACCAAAGAAATAATAAAAAACATTTTGTTGTTTTTGTATCTTGAATGAGGGGTAAACATTGGAGCTGTTAATAAATAGTCAGAAAGGCACATATCTGAGAGGCTGAAATATTATAACAACAATAACAACAACAACATCAACAACATCAATATCAACATCAACAACAACAACAATAACAATAATCACAACTACCTGTTGCAAAGAAAGTCTGAAAAAGTTGCCGAAAATGAGCATGCAAAACCACTGTGACACTTCCAAATACAGACTGATAAAGTTTTGGAACGCAATACCCCAGATATCATAATTGTAGAAAAGAAATAAGTGTGGATCGTTGACATTGCCATACCTCGTGACAGCAGAATCAATGAGAAACAACTTGAAAAAATTACCAGATATCAGGATTTGAAAATCAAACTGCAGAAACTCTGGCATAAACCAGTGCAGATGGTTCCAGTGGTACTCGGCACACAGCGTGCTATGCCTAAAGATCTAGGCAAGCATTTAAAAACAATTGGCGCTGACAAAATCATCATTGGTCAGCTGCAGAAGGCCACCTTACTGCGATCTGCTCACATAATCTGCTGATACATCATACAATCCTGAACACTTGGAAAATATTGATAATGATAATCATCTCATTTGCTGTGTACACCATCTTTTTTTGTGTATAAACATAAAAAATAGAAGGAAAACTCTATACCCTTTCTGGAAAAATGGAGGAATAGGAAAGGTTAAGTTTATAATGATTATAAAAAAGATTTGGTACAATATATTTCTAGCATTTTAACTCAAGCCATTTATCCAATAACCTGTTTGCATGGATATTTATATGAATGTAACAAGGCAAAACATGTTATACATAAAACTTATGAACAATATATATATTGTATAAACAAATAAAATTATTTTCTAATCAGCATTCATACAACATCATATCTTGTACACTTGTTTTACACATGTGAATTATTTTTATGACCTTTTTATTTATTATTTGATACAATTTGCATCACAAATTTCTATTAAATTTAAATAATCCACTAAGATGTATTAAATAAAATGGTTCCTTATTCAGCCTTACTATTTTTCCTTAACCAATTTGGACTAGAAGGATGATACATCCTTTGCTTTAATTAGTATCACAATTGATTTCTTATTCTATTTTTATTAGAAAGAGAATTGGTGTCATATATGACATTATTTACATGTTTGTGCAGTATGAATATATTTAGTTGCAGTACAATTAGGCATACCAGGTTACTTTATGTTCAGGTTTCATTTGGTATTACGGTATATTATCTACTGATATTTATGATCATAATACAGTGTAGAAAATTTTTATAATCATGGCTGCTTCCTACATGAATTTTAGAAAGAATATATTTTAAAATACAAACAACTGTGCTAATTTATTGATAGCTGGACTCGTATTTGAAAATTAAATGAAATTTGAATTTCAGTGTACATAGACAAAAAGCTTAATCTAAGCTTTATCATGGATGCAAGAGCGTGTAATTGAACAGAACACGATCATCATAGGTTAACTTTCATCTCTCCTGTAATGAAAAACAAAATTTGAAATGCCATCCATGTTTATTACCTAAGTGATCTTTTACTTATTTTAAATAAAAAGTCTTAACAACTGTCATAAGGTACAATAAGAGAACAATAGTCAGAGACACTGGAATATTTATCTTAAATGTTTGTTCAATTCTTCCACAATCTGGTATAAGCTATACTTGAGAAAGTTTCCTGATTAAAAGGTAGAGAGTTACAAAACCCCATTTTTAAACAGTATTCTGAGAGATAACATTCTTGCCAGGGCCATTGTTAATTTAATTTTTTTATCTATCTATTACCTGTTTTATAATAAATTTGCATGTATTTGTAATATGATTTACTTTCAAATTCAACATTTTTATTGCACATTTTTAATTTCAATCTTAACTATGCTGTTGTTGATGCCAGGTCATTTTAAAGAATTTTGTTTCTAAACATATCTATTATTTACCATTTGGTTTTTAAATCCTCTTAAAAAGAAAGCGTTCAGAAAGCATATCAAAACCATTCATACATTGCATAATGAAATCTTCTACCTAATATACTATAGAATGTTCTAAAATCTATAATATTATTATGCAATCTTTAATATTGCATAATAAAATGTGTTTTGGAAAGGAGAAATGGCTTACCATTCAGTATTTAGATGGTGATGAATAAATATATATCTATGTAGATCAGCAATTTAGAACTTAAATTTCAGATGAACTAAGTTTTCATTTCAAAACAGAATGATCTATTTTGAATTGAGCCTTGATGGAAATTTCTGTACAGTTTTCCTGGCAACTCTAATACATCATAAATTTGTTTAAGAGCCATGGTGGTTAGAATGCAGTATTGCAGGCCAATTCAAAAGTGGATGGAAATGTCTGTCTGTCTTATACAGCAAATGTTGCCGAAACCCCACTCACCTGCTGACCTCCACCCTTCGGCCTCTGCCTCCCAGCAAATTGCCTCCTTGCAGCAAACAGCAAACAGCCTGGTCAGCTTCAGCACAGCCTGATTACCACAAGCAGCTGATTGTTGGTAGGATTGGCCTCCCAATGATCAACTGTTTCAGGTTGCAGGGATTGCCATCACCTATTCCTGCCTTTGCACATCCCATTTTCAGCCTCTGCATACCTTTTTGGCTTCTGCATGTTCCATTTTCAGCCTCTGCATGCCCCATTTTCTGCCCATTCTGAATCCCGCCACCTGGAGTGTCCTTCATTTTCTTTGAAATTTCTTTGCTATTGAATAGCTGTAATGAATGAATCAATAATTAAAGTTATGATTATAATATTATGGATAATATAGTAGTGGAATGACAGTTAAAATGATTTTTCTGTACCACATTTCAACATAGCATTAGCACTTAGGCTTATATACTCTTCAGAGTGCTTTTACAGCTCTCTCTACAGTGTTAGCATATTGACTCCAACAATCTGGGTCCTCATTTTACCAACTTTGGAAGGATGGAAGTCTAAGTCAACCTTGAGCCTGGTGAGATTTGATCTGCCAAATTGCTGACAGCTGGCAAGTCAGCAGAAGTAGTCTGCAGTACTGCATTCTAACTACTGTGCCACCCCAGCACCATTCAACAAAGTGAATGATTCAAGAAGCATAGTATGCTTGGAACTATTTGGAAGATCATTTTTATTAAGAAAATGTTGGAGCGATTTCTGCCTTCATCAAATTATATCCAATAATACTCTGAGCCATTTGCATCTATTGTTTGTTCTTTTGTTTATTTTTGTTGAACTACTTGTTCACAGCTTAATCAGTTCTTATCTTTTATTATTTCACTCTAACAGCAATAGTATCCCTCCCTCCCATTAAACCTGTGTTTGTATCCTATTTTAGAATCTTAGGTTTCTGGAAAGAAATACTTTCTACTAATAATATGAGAAAATTAAGTGGTTAATGGGAGAGAAAGGGCAACAATAAGAACAACAATTTTTATATTTGAATTAAGTGAAACTTCTGCATTGGATGCTTATACAATTGTCAAGTTGCAAGAACCCAAAACATCTTTTTTTTTTGAAAATGTTATTTGGGTTTTCACAAAAACAAAATACAAATAAAACATCTTTTTTGAAAATAGCATGGTCCTAGGTTATCACCTCTTCATACAGACACAAAACTCAATTTCATGCTCATTTTTATATTCTATTCCATATCTTATTACCATTTTATATTTTCTACCTAGCTTTTCCCCTCTTATAATTTTCTCAACTTTGTTTTGATTATCTCAATTCAAATCATTATATTTATACTTTTGTCTGTCCTGTTACAATTTCACATTATCTTTTCTTATTAAACAATTTTTTTCCAGTAGTTACCAATTAGAGTATGACACCTTTATATCCTTTAATTTTATCCATTCAAGCTCTTATTTAAGCTTCAATGTATAGTTTTAAGATTATAGCTTTCAATATAATACATTCATACAATCGAATTCTGTTTGGTACATTCTTAAAATAGACACTATATTCTTAAAAAGAAAAAATTATATATATATGTAAATAAAACACATTCCATTCCAATTCAATTCTATCATTAATATGCATTAAAATCTTAACATCTTTAACATTTCTTTTCAATTGAATATCATACTTCCTTCGGAACACTTACAAAACTTTCCATAGTTAATTCTTTTTTTTTTTTCATATTTCTCACTTATATTTTTATAAATCATTACTAATAATTAAAAATGTTCCCTTTTAATTCTCTCAATCATTTTAATTCATTTATTTATTTATTAACAAACATCCTACTGCATTACAATAAATATTTTATCCATCATCATATTTTCTAAAGTTATTTCTATTTGTAATATAACAAATATTATGTACCTTTACAGAATCCCTTTTACAATTAAATTTTCACCCATTATCTCTGAACAAACTTATGGTTACAATCCTTATTTTTTTCCTGTTTCTCCATTTCTTGTTTCTATCTTTTACAACTTCTTTTCCTTGCCTTCTTCCCCCTCTTCTTCTCCCTCCCCTTTTTAGCCCCTCGTCTCTCTACTTCTAACTCTCTCATCTGTAATCCCCTCTTCTGTTGCTTTCTAATATTATACGTATCTTTCAAATTGTTCTTCTTCTTTTTGGTTGTTTTTTCTAATCTTAAACCTTTCACTCTCTTCCCCTCCCTTTTCTTTTTTCCCCCCACTTAAAATTATTTGATCATTAAAGATGGCTTCTTCTTTGTCCCAATCTTCTTGTTCTGCAAGCATTTCTTGTTGCTTCTCTTAGTTCCAGATCTCCATTTCTAAGAATTGAAACACGAAGCCAAAAGAACTTCTCCCTTCTTGTGCGTCTTTTTTCCATTTTTTAAGTTCTGTTTTCAGTTCTTCTAAGAGTGATACCATTTTAAAAACGTTTAAACAACCATCCAGTTAATTTTAGTCATCTAGATGCAAGAAACCCAAATCACCAAGTAATCCAAATAATCCAAGGCTGTTTCTACTTGCTTCTTTTTTCCACTTTCTCTTCTGGGGTTCTATTATTTTGTTACCAAGTTTCCATTAAAATGTATCTTTGAGGAATCTTAAAATTTCACTGTAAGTTCCTTTTAATTACAGTTCCATTCCTTAATTCCATACAGTCTCCTCCATTTTTCCAGATCCTGCCCTTCTATTCTTTTTTTTCTCCTTTCCAGCTTTTAAAAACTTTAAAATGTCCAGAAATCTTTATTTATCCCTTTGACTTTTATTTTCAGCTTAGATGCCTATTAATGTCAAAGTGGGTTTTTTTTTCAGTTTCTTGCTTAAGTCTCTTAGCTGTCAGTATAAGGAAGGGAAGAAAAAAACCTAATCCCTTCCCTTCTCTGTCTTCTTCGCAGCTTCAAAATCATCTTTGGGAACAATGTTGTTAAGTTTAAATTCCACGGTACATTATTTGTTGCTTTTGCTGTTTGACCTGGTCAACCAAAACTTTCTCTTCTTATCTTCCTCCTGCACATTCTTTTCTGGTCAAGTTCTTCTTTGTGGTGGTCATTTCTGACCACCGCTACAACCGCCTTCAGGAAAGGGAGTAATGGCCAGCTGGGGAGGAGAGAAGCAGTTCTCCTCAATCCTGCAAGCAGTCTCCCCCCTCTTCACCACCTCTAAGGGGTGGTTTAGCCCTGAAACCAGCCAGCTCAGGGTGCTCCAGCAGCGAGCACCAATCGAAGCCTCGGAGAGACAAGGTTTTGGTCTGTCACCGAAGAAGCTCAAACTGGAAGTCCAAGAACCCAAAACATCTTAACTTGTACAAGCTACCTCTTTTCTTATCTAAATAGTTTATACCTACTAATGCACTATCTTTTTTGAATGCCAAATACAAAAGAACAGAAATCAGATGAGAGAGAGAAAGTTTTTTTCTTCTTTTAAAGATAGTAGAAGTATATTCTGGGGGATGTACAGTTGCAGTTTATTGACTAGAGAAGATGCATACCAAGGAGGCAAAATATATTGAACACTGCAAGCATGTTAAGGACAAAATTGTACAGCAATTGTAGGGTAAGCTCAAAATCCTAAACTCTGGCAGTACTTGATGGAACCTCTAATTTCAAATTTCTACACCTGCCAATTCCTGATTTCTACACCTGCCAATTCCTGATTCCTGATTCCAACATTATGTGTAATTTCCCGTTCTGGGCATTATACATAAAGAGATTATCAAAACTATCAGCGTAGTGAGACTTCCGGTTTGAGCCTCTTCAGCAATGGACCAAAATACACGATCGTGCAAGGTTTCGATCTATGCTCACCACTGGAGCACCCTGAGCTGGCTGGTTTCAGGGCTAGGCCACCTCATAGAGGTGGTGAAGAGAGGGGAGACCACCAGCAGGGTCGAGTAGAGCCGCATCTCTCCTCCCCAGCTGGCCATTACTCCCTTTCCCAAAGGCGCTTGCAGCTGTGGTGAGAAATGGCCACCTCAAAGAAGAACTTGATGGGAAAAGAATGTGCAGGAAGAGAAAGTTTTGGTTGACCGGGTCAAATTGAAAAAGCAACAACATAAGGTACTCTGGACTTTGAACTATAAAGAATAACATTGCTCCCAAAGAAGATTTTGAAGCAGCGAAAGAGAGAGGGAAGGGAAAGGATTTGGGTTTTTTTTCTTTCCTTCCCAATATTGACAACTAAGGAGGTTTAAGTAAGAAACTTACAAAAATCCACTTTGACGTTAGCAGGCATTTAAGCTGAAAATAAAATGTCAAAGGGATAATAAAGACTTCTGGATTTTCAAAAACTTTTAAAAGAAGGAAAGGAGAGAAAAGGAAAAAATAAAAGGGTGGGATCTGGAAAAATAGAGGAGATCACCTGGAAGTAAAAGGAATTAACAGTGATCTTTAACAAGATTCTTAAAAGACACATTCCAACTGAAAATTTGTAATAAGGTAATAGAACCCCAGGAATAGAAAGTGAAAAAAAGAAGTAAGAAGAAACAGCTTTGGATTATTTGGGTTACTTGGTGATTTTTGGATTTTTGCTTATTGGATCTAAAAGACTAAAATCAATCAGGTGGTTGTTTAAAAGTTTTTAAAATGGTATCACTCATGGAAGAATTGAGAATGGAACTTAAAAAACAAAAGAAGATGCACAAGAAGGAAGAGAGTTTTTTGGCTTCGTATTTCAATTTTTAGAAATGGAGATCCTAAACTATGAAAACCAACAAGAAATGCCCATAGAACAATAAGGGTGGGACAAAGAAGAAGCCATCTTCAATGACCAAGTATTTCTATGTGGGGAAAAGAAAGGAAAGGGGGGAAAGAGAGTGAAAAATGTAAGATCTGAAAAAACAACCAAAAAAAAAAAAGAATAGTTTGAAAAGTAATTACAATATTAGTAAGAAACAGAAGAGAGAATTACAGAAGAGAGAATTAGAATTAGAGAGACATTGGGTCAAAAAGGGGAGGAAGAAGAGGAGGAGGAAGAGGGAAAGGAAAAGAATATATAGGACAGAAATAGGATATAGAGAAACAGGGAAAACGTACAAGGATTAAAGGTATAAACCTATTTAGAAGACATAGAGATAATGGGTGAAAACTATTGAGAAAAATTATTGAGAAAATGTTAAAATAGTAATAAGAGATGGAATAGAAGACAAAGATGAGCATGAAATTGAGTTTGTGTTTGTATAGAAAAGTGATAACCTGGGACCATGCTATTCTCAAAAAAAGACATTTCATTTGTATTATGTTTTGTGAAAACCCAAATAAAACTTTTACAAAAAAAAAATAAAAACTATCAGAATAATGAAAAATTTGAAAGCACCTAGCCCAGTCTACCAGCAGATTTCTAGAATTTGAAATAGTTTTGCAGCACAGCAGCGAACTGACTGACAAACTTCTTCAATTTCCTTGTGGACTCTGCCCATACATCTGATGACTTGGCCCCAAATATAATTTTTTTCTTCAAGAACAATCTGGCAGATTACTCCAACAATCATGCACTCTGTCTCCTGTTGCAGGCAACATAAATCTTTTAGCAGATCCTCATCTGTCATCTTTATGATATCACTGAGATCATATTTCACCTCTGTTGTTTATTAAGGATTTGGGTACCACCGTTTTGGAATCCTAATTTTCTGAGATTGGCTGATTGCCCAAAATCCTGACAGCAGTAACATGCTTGAGCTAAATTATGAACACATTGAAATAGGAATTTAAAAATGTTAAATTATAAATGTCATCTTTCTTTTCTTCTTTTAATTACTAAATGTTAAAAGTGACAGCTTTATCCTTTTTATTTTAGAACTCTTAATTTGGGTTTTAATATCTTAACTATTAATCTTTTTAGTGGTTAAATTACTTTCATTTTGCATTACCATATTGATCAAATTCTTGAGATAATACTGTAATTTCTTTTTAAGTGTGTCTTGTAATTTTCAATCTTTAAAAGGTCAATGAAGCTCTTTTAGACTTGGATTTACATTTGCAATGTTATTAGATTCTTAAAGACCGAAAATAGGGATATTTTGGAATTAAGAATTTAGAAAGATGGAAGAAAGGAGATTCATTTTAAATGTAATAATTCATAGCATTCTTCCTTCTCTCTTCTATTTTATACATTTCTCTTCTTTCTCTCAGATAACAGCACAAGGTATGTCACAGGGTACCTCCTAAGGCTCTCACTTGCCATCATTGACTGCATACTCTGTAACCTGAAAGCCTTCCAACTCCCTTACCTCCAATATATAGGCAAGGCAGCAGCAATTCATTGCTATTTCAGATCTTCCACCACTCTCTCTATTATGAAGCAGTTGCAAAAGAATAATAGTCTATGGCAAAGAGGAATTGGATATTTAAAAACTGATTTATTTTTAAAAGTATATTGCTTTTTTCTCTTCTCCTTTGAGTGGGCTCTGCAATTGTATCAGCTTTTTGTCTGATAAGCATATCAGCTAAAGTGGTCCACTTGGATATAAACCAGCATAATCCTACTTTAGTGGGTGCATTATTACTATTAATTTTAATAAGACCAAAGGCCAATATCTTTGCTTTTATATCACATAATAGACTACTTTTTCTCTTCTAGTTCCGATTATAGTTCTCTAAGGAATACTTAAAGAATTTGATTTTTGCACACACTGTTAAAAATTGGATTTATCTGCATCTCTTAGGCTAACATAAGATCAAAATTCACATGTCCCAAGTCTTCTGACCCAATTTCTAAGTCATAAAAGTCTAAATTATATTTAAGCTATCAATATATAAATATGATTCTTATTTTTATTTCTTAACTTCAAAATGTGCCACAGAATGCAATGAGTATATAAGAGAACATTTCTCAAAATAATAAGAATAGATCAATTGATTCAACTTCAAATTGTCCTAATTTACCACTGCTATTTAAAATGGTATAAACTTGGCTGATCACACTTTGTTAATTGCCACCAAAGTTCAGCTATCACAAAAACTGTGTTGTTGAACCATCTGGACTGGGAGCTGGAGGCAGCATTTAATGTTGGTTTTACTCTTACTTTAAGGACATTGCAATCACTTGTTTGGAGGAGCAGACAAGCTAGTGAATGTTCTAGTACAGACTGTCAAATATTGTGGCCAATACAATATTCCCAGTGCACTATGACTTTAAGGGCAATTGGGAACATTTAACAAAATGAAAATAAAAAAAAGATATTACATTATTATTATTATTATTATTATTATTATTATTATTATTATCATCATCATCATCATCATCATCATCATCATCATCATCTTTATCTTTATCATTATCATTATCATTATCATTATCATTATCATTATCATTATCATTATCATTATCATTATCATTATCATTATCATTATTGTATAACAAATCACTAGTTGAACATTTCCCAAGTATTTAGGACTGTGTGATGTATTGGCAGATTATGCAAGCAGATCCCAGTAAGGTGGCCTTTTGCAGCTGACCAATGGTGATTTTATCAGCACCAATTGTTTTCAAGTACTTGCCTAGATCTTTAGGCACAGCACCCTGTGTGCCGAGCACCACTGGTTTATGCCAGAGTCTCTGCAGTTCGATTCTCAAGTCCTAATATGTGGTTATTTTTTCAAGTTGTTTCTTGTCGACTCTGCTGTCACCAGGTATGACAGTGTCAATGATCCACACTATTTTCTTCTCCACAATCATGAAATCTGGGGTGTTGTATTCCAAAACTTTATCAGTCTGTATTCTGTAAGTCTCAGAGTAGTTTTGCATGCTTATTTTCAACCACTTTCTCAGGCTGATGATCCCACCAGTTCTTTGCTACAGGCAGATGGTAGTTGTGACACAAGTTCCAGTAGACCATCTGAGTGACTGTGTTGTGATGTTGTTTGCAGTCAGTCTGAACGATTGTCTTGCAACAGCTCAGTATGTGATCGATGGTTTCGTCCACTTCTTTGCAGAGTCTGCATTTGGAGTCATCAGCAGATTTTTCTACTCTGGCTTTAATTGCATTTGTTTTGATGGCTTGTTCTTGGGCTGCAAGAATCAGGCCTTCTGTCTCTTTCTTCAATGTTCCATTGGTCAGCCATAACCAGGTCTTTTCTTTATCTACTTTTCCTTGGATCTTTTCAAGGAACTGTCCATGCAGAGCTTTGTTACACCAATTGTCAGCCTGAGTTTGCATTGCTGTTTTCCTATATTGATCTTTGGTTTGCTGCACTTTGAGCAGCTTCCTATTGTTGACTTCCATCAAAGTTGGTTCAACACTATTTTTCACATAATTTGCCAGAGCATGTTTCTCTTCTTCGACTGTCTGCTTCACTTGCAAAAGTCCTCTGCTTTTCTGGGGAAATATAGCCTGTCAACGTCACTGTGCAGGTGCAGCACATAGTGTATGGTCATCAGTTTTCTCATTTTCCTACCCAGGCTATCCAGCTCTGCCCATGTCCAACCCAGGCACCTACCATCACTAATGATGAGAATAAATCAGCAAAATTCCTCACAGGATCAGTCATCACCCAGATTAACAAGGGCTGCACCAGATGCTATGGCTCCTGGATATCTGTTGAAAAAGGGGCTACAGGGCTCAGTTGTTACTGCTAAGGAACCAGGGTGTGCAACTGCAAAGTGGCCAGAACAAAAGTGCAAAACTTGGACAACTGAAGAAAATCAAGAAATCATCAAATATTACTACCAGGCAGAACCAACAGCCAGAGGATTTCAAAAAATAATGATGCAACTGTGGAAGGAAAAACACCCAGAAAGTGATGTAACTGAACAAAAATTAATGGACCAATTATCATTTATCATTCATCATGAAGTTTTCACAGATGTAACAAATGCAACATCCAGAAATATTGGTTAAAAAGAAAACAACAAATAATGATGAAGAAGCTGAAGAAACTGACCAGCCAATGGAAGAAACCAACATACAGGATGAAGATCCTCCTGTGTAACAACTCGAAAGTGTAGAGCTAAGTGATCTAGCAAAAATGCTGAAAAAAAAGATTGAAAACCACATCAAAGAAAACATAGAAAGAAAAAGATTACCTACTATTCACGAAGTGCATAGCCTTCACAAAGGACAAAGCATTCACAAAGTGCATAGCAGTTAATAGATCTTTCAATATTTTAACTTCCATCCCATCCAGCACACTATATTAAACCAATCAACTAATGTATAGCACAGCCGCTGTTGTAACTGCAGAACTGGGTTATAAAATATCAAGAAAGAAACCCACTGGAACATCAAATTTGACTTGAAAATAAAATTAAAAAACTACAAGGGGACGTCAGCAATTTAAAGTACTTGAAAGAAGGAAAACTAAACAACAAAAAGCTGAAATATAGTTTACGCAAAAAACACAACCTGGAGAAAAAAACAATGATGGAAATCACAGAAGAACTAAAACAATGTGTAATAGCATCAGCAAAGAAAATTGAAAGATACAAAGGATGAATAAAATAATATAGTGAAAATGTCCAGTTCAGAAGAAACCAACACCTCTTCTACCAGTGCCTGGATGAACATCAAGCCCAAATTAATGTTCACCCATGTAAAGAAAAAACGGTGAACTTTTGGAAAGAACTGTGGGAAAACTCAGTAGAATACAAAAAAACTTCCACCTGGATCAAATATATTCATCAACAAACAACACAAAACAAAATGGAAAATATTGTAATAACAACTGACATGATCGCAAAACAAGCAAAGAAGGTCAAGTACTGGAGTGCACCTGACCTGGATGAACTGTATGGATACTGGCTAAAATACCTAACCAGCCTCCATCATTGCATGGCCATTCAATTTGATGAAATGCTTCAAAATGCCACAAGCTAAGAATGGCTAACAGCTGGTTGAACATACTTGATTATGAAAGATCCAGAAAAGGACACAGAACCAAGCAACTATCACCCAATTACTTGTCTGCCAACAATATTCAAACTTTTTACAAGAATACTGGGAAATTCAGTATTCAATCATCTGATGGAAAACAGTTTATATCCAGTAGAACAAAAAGGAAATTATAAAACAATCAAGAGAAAAAAAGATCAGCTGCTCATTGACAAAATGGTACTAAAAATACAAAATGAAGAAAAACAAATTTAAATATGGTGTGGATAGATTACAAGAAGGCATTTGACTCATTACACCACAGCTGGATTAACACCTGTCTGGAAAACTTTGGAATCAGCAAAAATATTTGTACATTTTTGAAAGAAAATACATAAAAATGGAAAACAGTTCTAACAGCAAATGGGGAAAACATTGGTGAAGTCAACATCAGATGAGGAATCTTCAAGAGGAACTTACTTTCACACTACTGTTCAACATTGCATTAATTCCACTGACAATAATCCTATGAATCACAGAACTGGACTACCAAATCTCAAGCCAACATGGCAAGATAAACCATCTACTATATATGGATGACTTAAAAATGTATGCAAAAAGCCCCACTGGACTTAAATCAATACTCAATACAGTTCAACTGTTCAGCAGCAACATCAAAATGAACTTGAAAAATGTGCTGTGTTATCCATGCAGCAAGGAAAAATGGGGGAAAAAAGGAACAGAACTGGACATGAAAGCATAGTGAAAGCATTAGCAAAGGATGATGGTTACAAATACTTAGGCATATTGGAAGCAGATAACATCTTGAATGGAACAGTCAAAGAGGAAACACATAAGGAATACATCAGGAGGGTCTGCAAAACAGTAAAATCAAAGCTGAATGCTGGAAATAATTAAAGTCATCAATACAAGTAATATGCTGCTGGAATGATCAACTGGACTTTGTCTGAACTGGAAAACTTGGACTGGAAAACACACAAACTTTTGAATATGTACCATGCTTTGCAATCAAAATGTGACATTGACAGGTTGTACCTGCCAAGAAAAATAGGGGGCAGAAGGCTATTGCAAATCCATCAAACTGTAGAAGAAGTTTAAGTGATGATGTGAACCAAAGTACAGAAAAATTGCTGCAGGCTGTGAAAAATGGAGAACATTATTTAAAAAAAAACAGAAACAAAGACAAAATATAAAGAAAAACAGCTGGATGACAGATTAAATAGATGGAAAACCAAAGCTTTGGATGGTAAGCACTTGAAAAACATTGAAAGAAAATGTGATGACAACTTGACATGGCATGACTTAAGAAGGAAATGGAAGGTTTAATACTTGCTGCTCAGGAAAAATACTACAAAGTAATGCCATGAAAGCAAAGATAGAAAAATCCACTGACAATCCAAACTTCTGACTTTGCAACAACAAAGTTGAAACCGTTTCACATTTCATATATGAATATGTGCAGCAAAATTGCAAAAACTGATTACAAAGCTAGACATGACCGAGTTGCTAAATTAATCCACTGGTCATTATGTAAAAAATACACCCTACTTATGTCTGAAAGGTCATGGGAACACAAAGTGGAAAAAGTTGTCAAAAATGAGAAGGTGAAGGTCTTGTGAGACTTTCGAATATAGACATATCATCATTTAGAACACAACACACCAGATATCATAGTCATCAAAAACCAAACCGTACAATTTATTGATATCGCTGTACCAGGAGACACCAGAGTCGAAGAAAAAAAACTAGAAAAAAATCACCAAATATCATGACCTGGCCATCGAAACTACCTGATTATGGATGAAACATGCGACAGTGGTACCCATTGTCATGGTGCACTTGGCACCATGTCCAAGAATTTTACATAGTATATCAAAAAATTGCACCTTCCTGCAATAACACCAGCAATAACTGCAACATCAGCAGAACTGCAAAAAACTGTGCTACTTGGGACATTTTAAGAAAATGCTTTGTTAATACCTAGGATGCTGACAGCCACCCACATCAACCATCAGTGCCAGTTAATAATATTTGTGATACATTTTTAAATGTTCAGTTGACATTGAGTTTCATGCTTAATGAATAAAAGAGATAACAGCAGCAGCAGCAACAACAACAATAATAATAATAATTTTAGTTCCCAATCATCAGCTTTCTGGATTTGCAACTCATGAGGACTCTGGCACACACTCACTGACTCAATGTAATAACATCAGCAGGAGTTCCCTCTCACACTGCTTAGCTGCAATCTCAAACACCCAAAGACCTGATGCATGAGCTGGTGCCATTTGCATAAGAAAATAGTGAGTCATGTAGCAGGCTTCCTCCATGCCTCAAACTGTATATTGCATGAGGAAAACCTCTCTTCAAAACAGTAAGATTAATTTCTATCCTGCTTTTTAAAAAATTGAATTTTCCTCCTTCCTCCAAAACAGCTTGAATTCATCTTTCTCCTCTCTCCAAAAGAAATGTAATTTTCTCTCACCTTCCCCAAAAATTTAGTTTCTGTCCAAAACAACTTGAAATCATTTCACTTGTTTCAAAATAAGTTTAATTATTGTCTTTTGAGTTTCAGGCTGCACAAAGCGTGCATAAGTACACCAACGGGCCTACCGTCCCTGTCCTATTGTTTCTTTTGTGTTTTTTTTAAAATTTTCTTATATGTATCCATGTATTCATAACTATGTTTTTACTTATACCTATTATCTTGTAAGCAATTGACAAACCAAATAAATAAATAAATCATGATCATGCATGATCAATGTTGATTGTACCTACATACACACGTGAAATTTTACTGTAAATAACCATGAAATTTAGGTATATAATCAAATAAACAAAAATATAACAAATGAAAGAAGAACCCCTGGTGTATGGCCAAAGATTTATTTAGTTCATCCAATTATTGTTGTGTTAGATGTATTTAGAAGCTTATCTATGGAAATCAGTGGTTATTAGATTGTATTACATATGAAGACCATCTGTTTGTGGACTTCCTTGTGCAGTTGATTGGTCACTATGAGAATGGTACAATTAAGAACAACTCTGGGCAACATTAAAGCAAAGACCATCATCTCGGGGTGGTGAAGCAAAGGGGGATACCTTGCAGGTTGAGGAGAGCTGCATGTCTCCTCCCTGACTTGGAAAATGCCCCTCATCTGAAGTCGAGGAGCAGTGGCAGTCAATATGGCTGCCATGAAGCTGGGGACAACCAGAATAACTAAGAAAGTGCAGGAGCGAAGAGAACAGTGAACAGAGATTGTTGCTGGGTAAGATGACTCTACTTTTCCTTAAAAATTACCCCAAGGAAAACAAAAATATCCGAGAGAAGAGATTCTAAAAATATAAACATTTAAGTGGCAAAAGAAAATAAATTTGATAAAGAGAGTTATGCCAAAAAGTAAATCAAGTGCCATTTACTCACAAAAGGAAAAGTGACTCCTAAACTCTTTGAAATTCATAGAGGTGGAAAGGAATATTTGATATTTGGTGGTGATGACTTTTAACTGTTTATCACGTTGTACTTATCAGAGATGGAAATAAGACAGAGATTGTATAAAAGAGACTCTGGGAAACCAGAATAAAAGACTAAAATCACAGAGCAGACTTAACGAACTTGAAAAATATCTTGGACTATCAGAGTATTGAGCAAATGCTGGAACTGGCTTATCTAAATAATTGACTTTGTTTTGAAAGAAAATTTGAAATTGATATCTGCTGGGGAAAAGGTAGCATGGAAATTTGAGAGGAGACTATATTTTTATTTATACCTATTATCTTGTAAAGAATTGACAAACCAAATAAATAAATAAAGGGGCATGATCAATGTTGATTGTACCTACATACACACGTGAACTTTTACTGTAAATAACCATGAAATTTACATCAACTAATGATTGGAGAATAAACTATACTCCTATAATTTTTGACTCTTTCTGAATCAGAGGGAGACTTTATGGTTTTATTCCATTTGTATCGCTATTATGACTGGAGTTGAAGGAACAGCTGTGGAAAGGAAAGGACTTTTTAATGTAATGACTGTTGTTCTGAAATATTAATGATTCAATCAATCGTGCAGGTGAGAAAATGGAAAACATTTTGCAAAGAACAATGAATAAATATCAAACTGCCATGAACTGGTGGAAGCAACAAAGAGATTAGAGGAAGTGGACTACTCAAGCCATCAAATTAGGAAAAAATAGGGATTAGGAACGAATTATTGGAACAAATAGGGACAATATTAGGAACAAATAGGGAAAAAATATGGATCAGAACAATCAGCAAATGAAAAGCTTGACAAAGAGGAAGACCAGACAAATGGCAAGCAAAAGAAGTGGAAAGAACAGATTAATTGGCCACATCAAGAAATAAATCAAGGATTGGAGCAAAAAATAGGACTGACAAATCAGTTGATAAAGGAAGAAAGACCGAAAAAAATAAAACAGACAAATCGACAATTCAAAAGACAGGAAGATAGCTTTGATAAAGAGATTGGGACATGGGCAGACATCTGGAAAAACTGGCAGTATAAGATTGTACTGGGAGAAATGGTTAGAATGAACAAGAAAGATATAGATGAAGAAAGAGACAAAGATGAGGAATGGGGAAATTAAAATGGATAAGAATTATAGTACTACAGAGAATAAGAGATGATCAGGGATGGGCTGCTACCAGTTTGCCCCAGTTTTGGCAAACTGGTTGTTATTTTATGGCTGGTTTGGTAAACTGGCAAATACCACCCTGGCTGGTCCCACCTACCCTGCCCCTCCCAGGAGTTGCCATGTGGCCTGTTTTGGATCTCACATAAGTGCAGGGAACCTGCATGGAAGCTTGGAGAGGGTGAAAAACAGGTCTCCCCAAAGCACCAGAAGGCTGGAAATTGGCCCGTTTCTAGCCTCCAGAAGCTCTCTGGAGGCTGGGGAAGCTGTTTTTGCCCTCTTGGAGGCTTGAAAAAAGTCTCTGAAGCCTGGGGAGGGTGAAAAATGGGCCTCTCAGAAGTTCCGGAAGGCCAGGAATGGGCCTGTTTCCATTTCTGGCCTCCAAAAAGCCTCTGGAGCCTCCGGAGGCCCATTTTTTGCCTTCCTGTTAGTTAGTTTACTTTATTGTCATTGCACCTCGTACAACAAAATCAAACACCATCTTCAGTGCATATTGTTCCGAACTAGCAGGCTCGTAAGCCTGAAAACCTGACTGGCCTTTTCCACAGCAGGCTCGTAATCCTGCAAGTTCTATTGGTTCGTTAACAGCGGGTCGCGATTGGTCGTTCAAGGCTGATCCGATTGGTTAGTTAATGGACTGCCCTGATTGGACAGCCCAAGCGTGGCAAACTTAAACCATTGGATGCTTTGACAGCAGTCAGCTCTGTAAAAAGAGCTGCTGCTGCCGTACCTTTTAGCTCTGTTCCTGAAGTCACTAATAAAGAGTTTGGAGTCACTATCTGATGTCTCATCTCC
>BHEV01016677.1:0-12121 GCA_004319985.1 Emydocephalus ijimae | reverse complement strand
CATGTAAAAGGGCATATGATTTCTTCAACATGTGAAAAGGCATACAGTTTTTACATTTGAATGTTTCATAATTACAACAGGAAAACAACAATATTGGTAATCAACAGAAGGCCAAGAAGAATGTTAATTTAGCTATGTCTAGCAATTCAACTATAAACCATGATTTGTGGGTTGTTGATAGTGGAGCATCACAGTGCATTACTAAAGATAGAAAGAGGTTTGTAAAGATATCCATGAGTAAACAACATGTAACATTGGCAAATGGATGGAAGTTGAAAGCATCTGGTGAAGGTACTGCATATTGTTCTTGTATAAATGAACATTTAACTATGTTATATGTACCTAAACTAAAATTTAATTTATTATCAGTAAGGGCTTTAGTTAATTTTGGTTATGTAGTAACCTTTAGGGGACATAACCGTATAATAGAGAAAGAGGGTAAAAGTGTTACTGCTACATTAGAGAATGATTTATATGTAATACATGATGACCAGTTGAAGATGCCTAACTCAGTTTATAACAACGTTAAGCCACATGATGAATGTATACATTTACTGCATAGACGTCTGAGGCACATTAATTTCAAAATGCTCAAACAAACAGTTGAATTGTCAGAGGGAGTAAAATTGAAACCCTGTAGCAAGTTTTTTAAACTGTAATGCTTGTAGCCAAGAGAAGAACAAGGTTACTCCAGCAAACAGACTTAATGGGTTTAAGACCAAAGAACCTTTAGAGGTTGTTTTTGCTGACATAATTGGTCCTAAGATACCTAGCTTAGGAGGTGCCTGTTATATTTTGAATATTATGGACCATTACTCACGATACGGTTTCTGCTATCTTATGAAAAACAAAACAGAAACATTTCAACATTTCTTTAACTGGCTAAGGTTTACTGAGAGAAAAATGAAAAGGTTACTGATAATGGGACTGAGTTTGTTAACAAAAGATTCCAAACTATGCGGAAATTGGCTGGTGTTGAAACATTCTGTACCTTACAGACCACAACATAAACTCGTTTGTAGAACGGAGAGGGCAAACGTTAAAAGCCATGGCTCACACTATATTATCTGATTCAGATTTACCTGAAACACTTTGGGGTGGGGCCATAATGTGTAGTAATCATGTTTTAAACAATGTAGTTAATGCAACAACTGGAGAATTGCCATTCACTTGTTGGCATGGCAGAAAACCAAATTTAAGTTACCTACACAAATTTGGAGCTCCAGCATGGGTGCATATTCCCTCACAAGTAAGACTGAAAGGGCAACATAGCACTAAGAAGTTAGTTTTTGTGGGTTATGAGGCCAACCATAGATCATTTAGATTCTGGGATCAAGGCACAGCTGATGTTTATTGTAGTGCTAGTGCAAAATTTCTTGAGCGCATTGGGTGGGATAAACTGGAACAGGAATCCAGCAATGATATTATTATTGACACCCAAATAGTCCCTAAAGATGAAATAAGTAAACCACAAAGAGCCATTAAAGAGGAAGAACAGGCACAGGAGGAGGTAGAAGAACAGGAGCAGGTGGCACAGGAGAGTCCACCAGTAAGCCCTGTATTACCAAGACGTTCAACCCAAGTAACACGACCACCTGATAGATATCAGGCTAGTGTTGTATGCCAAGTGAATATAGTTCCAAATAACTATAACGAACTAAAACTCTATCCTGCTAAGGATCAGACTGCTTGGCAGGAAGCAATGGATAAGGAACTGGAATCATTAAAAAAAACTGGAAGTATACGAAAATGTTAAGTTACCACCAGGTAAACATGCCATAGGATTTAAATGGATTTATAAACTAAAGACAGGTGTAGATGGGATTGTTACCCATAAAGCCAGGTTAGTAGCACAAGGGTTTAATCAGACAGCAAATGACTATGATGAGCTGTTTGCACCTAGTCTGAAGGCTACTACATTAAGGGCAGCATTAGTGTGGGCAGCTAAGAAGAAATACATTGTAAATCATTTGGATGTAGAGACGCCGTATCTGCATGCACCATTGCAACATACTATATATTTAAAGAAACCTTTAGGTCTCAAAAATGATAATACAACTGATTTCTGGATATTGAAAAAGAGTCTTTATGGTTTGAAGTAATCGGGATATGAATGGAACCAATGTATAGTTAAAGAATTAACTAAGATAGGTTTTGTAGCTGGCATGGCTGATCCATGTTTGTTTAAAAAAGAAGTAATGGTATAATTTCATTGTTGCTATTGTTTACTGATGACACAGCATTAATCACCAAAACTGAACAAGAAGCTACTAAAATAATTTCACCATTAGAGAAGAAATTTAAGATAAAACAATTAGGAGAAATCAAACAATATCTTGGTTTAAAGATAGATAGAACTAGGGGAGGATACAAGATCTCACAGGCAGATAAAATTAACCAATTGCTAAAAAGTTTTAAAATGGAACTTTGTAAGCTGGCTAAAACACCAATGAGCCAGAAGTTTAGCCATAGTGATGTTCAAAGTCCTATTTTTGAACATTTATCAGTCTTTGATTGATAGTTTATCTTATCTCAGTAATTGATCAAGGCCAGATATTGCATACAGTGTTAATCGATTAGCAAGATTTAACGCTGAGCCAACTGAAAGGCACTGGCAAGCTGCTAAACTTGTGTTAAGATATCTGAAACAAACAATGTATTATGCATTGTATTTGGAGCCTAAAGATGAACTGAGTTTAACTGCATATGCTGATGCAAGTTTTGCTACAGACATAAATACACGAAAATCTACATTGGGTACTGTAATATTATTCAGAAAGGTATTGATTGGATGGAGGTCTATTAGACAGAAACACCTAAGTTTTTCAGCAATGGAGGCTGAATTCTCATGCTTGTCTTTACTATGTACAGATTTAGCTTTGTATAAGCAATTATTGATTGACATGGGAATTGATGTAACAGATTCTATTGTTGTTTATGAAGACAACCAATCAGAATACAGATGGCTTCAAATATTGCTGTTAAGACAAGAATGAAACACACAGATTTAAGATATTTAAATGTGAGACAATGTGTGCAAAGTAAGATGATTAAGCTGGAATACTGTATGTCAGAAAATAACATCGCAGATCATTTTACAAAAGCCCAAGGCTTTGTAAAGCAAAAGGCTTGCTGTGAGGATTATGGACTTAGAACGTAAGGTTGTATATATTGTCCTACCCAAAGAGGAGAATGTTAGGAATGTAAGTCACCTAACATTTGGGTTGGAAAATATATAAACCAGGATAGACATTTAATGCTGTCTCTTTAAGAGAATGCTAAAACTGTAATTGGGTGTGGTTCCTCAAACAGCCATAAGATGGAGTCAGAAACCTGGGTTTTTTAGTCCTGTTCTGTTGTTGCTGGAGTGTTGCTGTTCCTATTGACTGTTATTGATCATCGTTATTCTTGGATTTGATGTAAGTCTGTTACTGAACTGTTTTTGATACTGGATTTTGTTATTGGATTATCCCTGGACTGAAAACTGACTGCTTTAACTGTGAATGATTTGGACTGCTTGTTTGGACTTTGCTTAAACGTTTATTGGAAGTAAAAACCTACATTTTACTATACAGTGTATCTGTGTGCTAGTTGTGCTAGTTGTGAATATTGGATCAAATTTCTTCGCTAGAGCACAAATGACAAATAACTCAGGGAAACGTCACTATGTCTCCCTGTGTGTGCTCATTCTCCTAACGGGGAATTACTTCAACACTCAACATGTTGTATCATCTGCAAATTTAATAATAGTATTTGTGGTGTGTTTAATAATAGTATTTGTGGTGTGAGTGGGAATGCAGTCATTAACATAAAGAGTATAGAGTAAGGGACTCAACATGCAAGCCTGTGGTATAATAGTGTTAAGAATAAAGGCTATTTCCGGTCTGCAGCGCTTTGGAGCAGGCAGGAATCCGCGACTGTGCGTGGTTTCTGCCTGTGTTCACTGCCCGAGTGCCTCGACCTATTTGGCTTCGGGGCTAAGCCACCTCCGTAGAAGGTGGCGAAGACGGGAGGGGGTCTGGCAGGGTCGAGAGATATCGCACCTCTCTTCCCTAGCCAGCGAAACCCCCTTTTCCAAAGGCAGCTGAGCGGCGGTCAGCAATGGCTGCCACATAGAAGAGCTCAGCTGGAAAAAGAAAGTGTAGGAGGAGCTGTGAAGAATTGAAAGTGATCTTTGCTGACTGGGACAAGTAATAGTGAAAGTACCCTGGAATTTGAAACTTGCTAAAGAAACATCATTTCCAGAATGTGTCAAGCGGTGAATGTAAATTAAAGGGAAAGCTTTTTTTTTTCTTTTTACTCTCCTTCCGAACGTGACAGCGATAGAACCTTAAGAGAAATCGGAAAACCCGCATTGGAGGTATGGATTTCTGAACATTTAAAGGAAAATTGTTGCTGTAAGTGGGAAGGGAGAGGAAAAAAAATTGGAGCAGAATTTGAAAAAGGAGGAGATTGCCTAGAATTTTAAAGAGCTTTGAATATTAATACGACTTCTAAATTAATTAATTAATTAATTAATACGACTATCTTAATTGATCAAACAGCAACCCCAGAAAGAGAAATGGAAGAAAGAAAAAAGCATTAAAAGAAATAGTTTATTTGGATTCTTTGGTGACTTTGGAACTTTTGGGAATTATTCTTGATTAAAAACACTTGGGTGGTTGTTTTGGAAAAAAAAATTTCTCTTCATGATGGCATCGCTTGTGGATGAACTAAAAATTGAACATCAAAAATATAAAAAAGAAGAACAAGGTGGGAAAGATACTTTGGGCACTCTTTTTCAATTTCTAGAAATGGCGGTATGCACTTATGAAAAATTGACTGCGCAGCAGGACGATTGGGACAAAGAAGAAGCCATCTTTGATGAACAAATGGTTCTATTTGGGGAGGAGGAGAAAGAGGAAAAGAAAAAGGGGATTTTAAGGCTTGAAAAAACAACCAAAAAAGAGAAAAATGAGGTGAAAGGTGGATACAAGGTTAGAAAACAGCAGAAAGGGGGAAAGCAGAAGAAGAAAAGGAAGAGGAGAGACAAAGGGGTAAAAAGGATAAGGAGAAGAATAAGCAAGAGAGAAAGGAGGGGATGAGAAGCCTTAATGGTGGGAAGCAAGATTTAAAGAAACAAAACTCATTTAGAGATAATGGGTAAATTTAATTGAAAAAAGGGACTCTGTAAGGTACATAAGATTGTGTTTTTTTATGTGTATTTAGAATAAAATGCTTAAGATATAAATGAGTATTAATATGTCTGATTAGTTTCTTAATGGCATTGATAGTGGTCTTATATGCTTTTTCTTTGTTATTGTTGTGTTTTTTTTTATTTCTCATAAAATTTATTGTGTAATTTTAGAATGTACTAAACAGAATCCCAATATAAGTTAAGTATTATTTAATATAAGTTAAGTATTATTTATTATTATTATTATTATTTAATATAAGTTAAGTATTATTTATTATTAAGTATTATTAAGCTAGGGGAAAGAGTTAAAGGCGTCATACTCCAATCAGTGTATAGGAGAAGTTTGTTTAAAGAGAAAAGATGAATGAATAGCTGGAAATAGAACAGACAAAGAATGATAAGTATTATGAATTGAACTGAGATGAGATAAATAAAATAAAACTAAGAAAGATAAAAGAGGGAAGAAGCTATATAGAAAATTGAAAATGGTAATAAGATATGGAATGGTATATAAAGTGAATATGATTTTTGAATTTGTGTCTGTGCGAAGAGTTTTAACCCGGGATTGTTGTGACTCCAGGTTTGGAATCTGCTCCTGTGGCAGATATGAGTTCCAGCGACGAGGATATGGCAGCAAAATATGAGCCGGCATTGCTTAGTGACTTGAATAGTAGCCAGGATGAGGAGATGGATTTAACAAGGGGAGATAAACCTGATTTAATAGAGTTGTCAGGACCTTCGACCTCCTCTGGTTCTTTATCTGAGCAGCAGCCGGGAATGGCTGTCAAGGAAGGCATGAGAGAGTTTTCCAGTGGAGATGAAAATTTGGAGAACCTATGGCTTGATGTCAGAAACAGAAGGAGGCTCAGACGCCAATCGCAATTAGGGAGGAGGCGTCGAGCCAGTAATTAATTAGGGAAATTAACACGCTCCATAAGTGGATAAAAGGACATGGCTGGGCTGGTGGAACTCACCAGAAGCAAAGTGTCTAAATGGAGCGAAGACATGCAGCAAAGTCTCTGAGGCTTGTGAATTATTGCTACGCCAGGATTGCCGGACAGAGTGTGGATTTATTGCTGTGTTTTGAAATTACTCCAGCCGTTCTCTTGTGGAGGTTTGTTTTTGAGTTGAGTTAATTCTGAAACGGCTGAATTTAAAGGGGAGACATAACACGGGATCAAGCAACTTTCAGAAAAGATGTTTTATGTTTTTATGTTCTATGTTTTGTTTGTTTGTGTATTGTTTTTGAAAAGCAATAAAATTTTAATTAGCAAGAAATATAATTTGGACAATAGAATGAAAAGGAGAAGTTGGGATAAGATACGAAGCTGAACAGATAACGTAAATATATATATTATAATTTGGAATTATTTGTATGTTCTATTGGTTTTTTCAGAAAAGATCTTTTATGTTATTATGCCTTGTTTGTTTGTGTATTGTTTTGTAAAACTAATAAAACTTGTCTTTAAAAAAATAAAAGAATAAAGGCTGAAGAGAGATGATTATCTAATCTGACACTCTGAGAGCAGCCAGACTTTGCTTTTACTTATTTCATTACTATGTTGAATACTGTAGTTGATGAGCTACAAGGGTCATCAAAAGTGGTTAATACTTCCATCTAAATTAAAAAAAAAACTACTTAAAATCCTTTGCTAAAACTGGGATTATTGTTTTCTGAGGGAACACTTTAAAAAGCCTCCACCCCTCCAGCAGTTCTTTAACTATAAAACTCTACTTGTGTGCTGCCAACTATAAAATAATACAGATCTATAATCACTTTTCATTTTGAACTCTTAAAATAAATCCAGTTATTACTGCAAATACTTTAGAAGTGAACATGTCAATGCCAAATTAAATGCAAGTTTAAAGGGAATTTCCTGTACTAAATCTATATTGGCATAAAGAATAATTGTCTACTGCTAAAAGACTTAAAGATGACATATTGCATATGCATTGTTACAAAATGTGCGCATGATCATAATATGCTAATGTTAAGGAATACTTGGCATATATTTCCACATTGTCAAGTTCCAACCCCTTTTAAATTGACATTAATACATAATTTTGCTCTTTAGAGGCTTCTGAAGAGATACCAGAAAAATGTAGTCAATAGAAAAGACTTGAGCTACATTCTCAAAATTGATGAAGAACTCGTTTTGACGGAGCAGCTTTAAATTTCTGCTGCCAAGCATTTTGATGAATCACGAGCAATCTATACCACTATGAAGGTCCCTAATCTCTTTATAAAAGTGTTTCATTTTTTCTACATTTCTATGACCATAAAATGGCTGAAACTGAGTCTTCTAGTAATTAAAATGTGGACTACTTTTGAATACTTAGCTCTTGATCCAAGGTGAGTTGAGGTGTGTTGTGCTGAGAGAAAGTGATTGGCCCAAAGTCACCCAACCGGCTATCATGCCTAAAGTGGGACTAGAACTTAGTCTCCTAATTTATAGCCTGATGCCTTTAACCATTAGACCAAATCACTCACACCAGTAAGATAAACAGTTATATGTGTTTAAAATTGTTACTGAGCAATTGCTGAATAAACTGAAGTAACTAGTATATTATTACTTCAGTTTATTGAGCAATTGTTCAGTAACAATTTACCTATTATAATTCTGATTTTCATGCCTAGTTGTTCCTACTCAAGAATTATTACAGTAATACAGTCTGTAAGCGAACATGAATGTCTGCTCACCTGTTAATAAGTTGATTGGAAAATATAAAAAGATAGGTTACATTGTTGTAGAGAAGTTGAATTTTGAGAAGCTATTGGGATTCTGTTTATCGGCTGGCAAATGTTTAATTTTTTTATTTCTTTGCAGGTCTGATATATTTTACAGAGATCCTGTCTAACCACAGAAAACCAATATATCGTTTATCCTTTCAGTATCACATTTAGTATCTTCCAGTTGGACTTTTTTTTTGCAGTCTTCGTAGATATTATAGTACTAAAACTTGCTCAACATTTCATTTGTAGACATAAGGCTTTGTCCCAAAGATGCTTTTTCAAAAGGCAACTGGACTGTTTTTGCTTGAAGACATTTTGTTTCTCATCTAAGAAGCTTCTTCAGTTGTGACTGAAGTCAAAATTGGAGAAGCTTCTTAGATGAGAAGCAAAACATCTTCAAGGAAAAACAAAGAAAGTTCAGTTGCCTTTTGAAAAAGTACCTTTCTAATGTGTGTAAAAATATCTGAATACTTGTTTATGCAGTATACTGAGAGAAAGATACATTTGAAATAAAATTAAAATTATAATGTTTCTATCAAATTTCTCTCTTTCTGAATTGCTACTACCAGGTCTTCTTTCCTCCAAATTGTTTTCAGCTAGAAAACTATTGCAATGTGTAAATAACATTTAAGGTGTGTCAGAAAGATTGCACTAGAAGATCAATGTATACCAAACAATCACAATCAATTAATCTTGATTCATAGTAGACTGAACGAATTGATTTATTTGGGTAATATCTATCCATTTTCACCTGCTTATAGTCTTAGAATGGATCAGTTTCAGGCATTAAAAATAAATCCAACTTGGGAATCTTACATTTTAACAGTAATTGATAAATGAAAGCTGAAAAAAGTTTCTCGAATTTTGAATACAAAATGCACCACAAAGCCATTTGCTAAATGTTACCATATGTAACTTGCCTTTAAAAAATTCCAAATAGAAAAATGCACACAGAAAATACTTCCATCAACCTTATACCAAATAGTGCATCTGTCTGGGAATCTAAATTATTTTGTTCTTTTCTATGGTTTTTCCCATAATATATCCTATGGGGTAGATTTGAGATAGGTAATTAGTGCTTGGCCTATTTCCTGATTTCTTTCAGGATTTGTCATCAGAATTCCATGATAAATTGTACAATTATGACAGCACAGTTTTTCACTTTAAAAATGTGCACAGACACAAGAATCCTTCAGCTGGCTTCACTTCTATATCTGTATAGATATGTTATGGGAGCTGGTATAGTATAACCATTAAAGTGCTGGATTAGAAGTTGAAAGAGCCAAATTATAGTTGTTCCTTGGGCTTAGGAACCACTGTGGTGACTTTGGGCAAGTCCCTTTCAGCCCTAAACAATTATCTACCACCCCCTGCTAAAGTAGCAGGGTAGATTATGACCCACAGCTTTCAATAAAGAGCCCTGAAGTAGATTCATTTGTTATTTTTGTAAAAACATACATTTTCTGCTCAGAAAAGAATGATAATTCTTGAACCCTTTTTTGGCATCATGGTATTTCCGCTTGTGCTATTTGAAAAAAATTTTTAAAAGTATCCCTGGATGGCTAAAGAGATCTGTTGCCTTCTCCTACACCAGATTAATGATAGAATCACATGGGTATGAGAAGCATTTAATTCACTACTGGGGCCTGATTGTACATCAGCTTGTCTATTAGCTGGAAACTAACTCTTTTTTGTGAACAAGTACCTTTTGTCACTAATCACATCTATAAGAATGAGAGGTTTTTAACATTCTTTTTAAAAAAGAAAATACACAAGTATCTGGCAAACTGTACTAAATCATTTTCTACTGCAGTATTCCAAGTGTAATAAATGAAAACAAACTGTTACTCTGAAAAGTCTATTATTTGTACATTAATACAACCTGGGGCAGCTTAAACATAACCTATTTACTCACCATACACCCTTTGGATTCAAATTAAACTTGGCATTTTGTCAAGTGCATGTGATATAAGTGCATCAGACCTATTTATGATAAAAACTGGAAACAAGTAACTTGTTTCTTTTAAGCTTTTGGAGTACATATGAAATCTGCCTAAGTTTTGGCTAATTTTAAAGAGATGTTCAGAAAGGAACGATAGTTTTGAGCTCTGTTAAAGAGCATGGAAATGGAAGGGATTACAACAATTTGGCAGTTCAAAAAGCAATTTTTCAGCAGTTCACCAAGGAATCCACAACTATGTATAGAAAAGCTGATCAAGAACTACTGAAAGATAATGGAAGTAGAAAGCAAAACAGAAACTCTCTTAATCTAGTCTCTAATGAAGTGGAGACTAGGTTTCTTTCCTGAGCCAATAAAGCTTTTTGGGATGAGGTATCTGCCTCACTGTAGTTCAGCATGGCTCAAAGAGAATGGGCGCTGGTACTTACCTGACACGCCTCTTCTCGTGGAACTGCATCGAGCATCCAGAGAGTGGGAAGCGCTCTAGTCTTCACTCTTACAGGCTGAGCTATAATTGAGGAACGCTCCTCCTCCTCCACGTGACTCCTCCATACGTTCCCCAGTTTTACGAAGACGAGAGGACAGCAACAATCCTCTAAACTGAACTATTATACAAATCTCAACTATAAACAATAAATATCATTGGCCGAAACAGGATTCCCCATCAGACGGACGAATTAGGGTGGGGCTGGATGCTCTACGCAGTTCCACGAGAAGAGGTGTGTCAGGTAAGTACCAATGCCCATTCTCCATAGAACTGCTGCGAGCATCCAGAGAGTGGAACATACCAAAGCATGGCTGTCCTACGGGGGGGACTCCGTCTGGGTCGGAATCTCCTTTGGTTCTCTCGCCACTTGCTGCAGGACTCTCCTGCCAAAGGATGCCTCAGCTGAAGCGTAAGCATCAATTCTATAGTGACGTATAAAGGGAGACGGGGAAGCCCAGGTAGCCGCCCGGCAGATGTCATGAATAGAAGCCTGAGTAGCCCAGGCTACCGAGGTAGCTGCACTCCTGGTGGAGTGAGCGGTTATCCCACTGGGGACCGGAAGAGCTTGAACTAAATAGGCCTTGGATATGGTGGCTCTAATCCATCGGCCCACCGTAGACGGGGATACCTTACAGCCTAGCGTCTTTGGCTGAAAAGAAAGGAACAGAGACTCTGATTTCCTGATGGACTGCGTGCGATAGATGTATATACGTAGAGCCCTTCGAACATCGAGGGTGTGCCACTGTCGTTCTCTTTCGTGCAAAGGCTTTGGACAGAAATTAGGTAGGACCAATTCCTGTGCCCTGTGGAATGCTGAGTTGATTTTTGGCATAAAAGCAGGGTCTGGTCTCAGAACCACCCGATCAGTGTGAAAAATACACAGATCCTTTCTCACGGATAGAGCTGCTATTTCAGATATCCTTCCAGCAGAGGTTATTGCCACGAGAAACACCACTTTAAAGGTGAGAAACTGAAGAGGCGCCTCCCTGAGAGGCTCAAAGGGAGATTTGGTCAACGCCATAAGAACCTTATTAAGGTCCCATGTCGGGTACCTGTGAACCACTGGGGGGCGCAAATTGGAAGCCCCTCTAAGAAAAGCCTTGATTCGAGGGTGGTAGGAAAGAGGGTCAGAAGAGCTGCCAGCAATCACCGTTGACAGGGCCGCGACCTGTCTTCTCAAAGTGTTGGGTGAGAGGCCTCCATCTAGGCCATCTTGTAGAAAGGCCAGGATTTGCGCAATTGAAGGAAAACGTGGATTGATGAAGGATTTATGGCACCACTTACAGAAACTGCTCCAGGTTGCGTCATAAATGCGAGTAGTAGAAGGCCGCCTAGCAGCCAGGATGGTATTAATGACCTGGGCCGACAACCCCTCCTCAGCCTTTCCCGCTCAACCTCTAGATGGCTAACTGAAGCCACTGTGGGTCTGGATGAAGCAGAGGGCCCTGTGACAGAGAGATTCGGTCTAGTGGGATCCTCCAAGGCAGAGCTACCGACAGATTGCAAAGATCTGCAAACCACAGTCTCCTGGGCCAATATGGTGCCACCATGAGAATCTCCGCCTTTTCAAATAACAGTTTCTGAATCACCCTGGGGATCAACGGAAGGGGGGGAAAGGCATACAGAAGCCCGGGGGGCCAGGGGCAACGCAGGGCATCGTGGTTCTCTGCTCCTTTGTTGGGATAACGAGAGAAGAATCTTGGGGTCTGTGCGTTGAGCGGAGATGCAAACAGATCTACCAGAGGCTGACCAAACATGGCTGCT
>BHEV01016675.1:0-16442 GCA_004319985.1 Emydocephalus ijimae | reverse complement strand
CTGTTTTAATGCAGTATAATGAGACTTTGCCTTTAACAATTACATGTGACACGTCACCCTTTGGAGTAGGAGCCATTTTGAGTCCTGTGTTACCAAACGGTAGTGAGGCCCCTATTGCCTATTTTTCAAGGACCCTATCAAAGGCTGAACGTAACTATAGCCAAATCGATAAAGAGGCTCTTGCTGTTGTATCTGCTGTGAAACGGTTTCATGAATATGTGTATGGACGAGTTTTTACTGTTGTTACTGATCACAAAACTTTACTAGGGATTATAGTGGGAGATAAGCCAACCCCCTATATATTGTCACCTAGAATGACTCGCTGGTCGGAGTTCTTAGCTGCGTACAACTATAAATTACAACACCGCCCGGGGAAAGCCATTCCCCACGCTGATGCATTGAGCCGTGCCCCACATCTGGAAACCATCGATGACCCAGCTCCAACCCTTATGACACTCCAGATTGAAATGCTACATTCACCGCCGCTAACAGCCAGAGACATTGCAATCGAAACAAAACGAGATCCTGTCCTGGCGTGAATTCTTAGCTGGGTCGAACGAGGATGGCCAGAAGAACAAACCCCTGACGACTTCACCCCTTTCAGAAACCGGCAAACAGAACTTTTTTCGCAAAAAGGCTGCATCCTATGGGGAGATAGAGTTGTCATTCCAGAGCAGTTGCAACGAGCGGTATTGAAAACATTGCATGACGGTCACCCCGGCATCGTGCATATGAAAACGCTTGCACGAAGCTACGCANTTCACCGCCGCTAACAGCCAGAGACATTGCAATCGAAACAAAACGAGATCCTGTCCTGGCGTGAGTTCTTAGCTGGGTCGAACGAGGATGGCCAGAAGAACAAACCCCTGACGACTTCACCCCTTTCAGAAACCGGCAAACAGAACTTTTTTCGCAAAAAGGCTGCATCCTATGGGGAGATAGAGTTGTCATTCCAGAGCAGTTGCAACGAGCGGTATTGAAAACATTGCATGACGGTCACCCCGGCATCGTGCATATGAAAACGCTTGCACGAAGCTACGCATGGTGGCCGGGCATCGAGAAGCAGATCGAAGCCTGGGTAAAGACTTGTCTAAAGTGCCAAGAAGTCAGCAGTGCCCCACCTAGAACAACTCCAACAGAGTGGGAAACCCCCCGGGGGCCGTGGTCCCACATCCACGTTGACTTTGCGGGACCTACTAAGGGACATCCGTTCCTCCTAACAGTGGATGCCTATTCCAACTGACTCGAGATCCACGAAATGAAGAATACTACAACCGAGTCCGTCATCCGAAAATTGAATAGGCTATTTGCAATGCATGGGCTGCCAGACATCCTGGTCTCCGACAACAGACCCCAGTTCACCGCCCTGGCGTTTGAACAATACTTAGCGGACCAGGGTATCCGCCATACGCTAACTTCACCAGTGCACCCTGCGGCTAATGGCAGGGCCGAGCGCATGGTACAATTTGTTAAAAAAACTCTCCACAAAATGGACTATGGGGACATTGATGACAAACTAAACAGAATACTCCTACTCCAACACATCACTCTGCACAGCGTCACCAACAAGACTCCAGCTGAACTGTTGAAGGGACGCAAGCTCCGTTCCCACCTCAACTGGCTCCACCCATCCTACGAGCCAGAGAAACCCTGTGGATCTAGCAGAAAATGCTGCGAGTTCAAGGTTGGCGACTTAGTTTTCGCTAAAAACCTCTCCGGCGAACCATTATGGGTCGAAGCAACCGTAATTCAAACCACCGGGCCCAGATCATACCGTTTACAAACCTGGGATGGAAAAATATGGAAACGCCATATAGATCAGCTTCGCTCTAGGCTACAACCCAGTTCCCGCGACTCCTGTGACTCCCAAACTGAGGGGGGAGGGGATGTCGAAGAAACCAAATTTGAGATGGTGGAAAGCAGAAGCGAAGGAAGTCAGTAATCGGGTGCAATACATGAAGAAGAATCGGAGAGGGGATTGGCCTCGCCACAGAGGAATACCTCAACGGAGGCAAGCCCGCAAAGATCGGAGACAACAATGACAGAATTAGCGGCACCGAGTTGTCCAGTGAGGATGCGGAACCGCCTGTACCAGATATGTCCAAAACGTCCCGCCGAAACCGGACTACAGACAGGAACCGGTGGAACAGTGCAAATCTAATAGACAGTTAAAACAACCTACATATCTTAGGGATTATGTCACCGCACCCCTCAAATGGAATCCGGGGGGAAGGGGTGTTATGAACTAATAAAGGCGCTTAAATAAAGTTTTAACAAACCTTAAGAAAAAGCAGGGTTCTAATCCTGCTCTTCTGATTGGCCGATAATAGTGATATCGGATTGGTCCGTTCTGGGGAATCTAATTGGCTGTTAACGAGCCACTCTCATTGGTTCAAGGTTTAACATTTCCATGTTTCTCATTGGCTAATAGGTCAGCAGCCTACCCTATAAAAGGGCTGCTGCTGCCCTAGGGTTTTGCTCTGTTCAGAATGATTAATAAAGAGTTGAAGTTCACTGTTCACTGCCTCGTCTCCATTCCTTGCACCCATGCGCAGAACTTAACATAAACATCTAAACTTCACTGTCTCTTGCTCCTCTGGATTGCACTCCCTCCCTCCTGGAAATCTTGATTACCTTCCATCACATTATATGAGTGACTCAGGGTGGTCTACAACATGAAGACAACAAAATTCCATGATCCAAACCATGATCCATACCAGATCCGGTGGGGTGAGTAGAAACAATAGAGACAGCCATTACTTCTCTAAAACCATTCTCCACTTAATTCTGAACAGAACTGTTTAATTGTTGGATAAGGTCTCACTTCCCTATAGTTCAAAAATTAGCTTCCCAACTCATCTTCCTCTGTTGCAGTGCATTGAAATGGCTACTGCATGATCATAACAAAGAAAAATTAGGAAGAAGCTGTTTCAAATTCAGGATAGGAGTATTGGAGATTGAAATTCAATGATGGCAATTCTTCAAGGATTTGTTCTATGTCCTTTCTCGGTCTATCAATCTGGCTTGTGTTTAAGATATTTCTAACCTGAAGTCTCTCCTTCTGCCTTTCTTCTCAGCCTCTCAGGGGAAAAACAATTGCTGTTTGACTCTCCTCGTGACAGGATGTAATTAGTTAGGTGCTAGGTTTTACCTGACCCTATGATTTCTTTCCTGTAAATGAATTAATAAAACTTGCTTCACTAATTGTTGCCAACATTCCTCCTTTCATGCAGACATAGAATACTTCGACCTACAACACTGAGCTTCAGATCCACTATATTGAAAATGATTTGCCTCCTCCTTTTTTGCACACCTCCTTAATATGCCATTGTCTTCACCCTCCTTTAGGATTGTAAAACAGAATGTGCAAGATTTAGATTTAGCCAAAATAAATCAGAAGGAAGAACAGGCTTATCCATCAGTGTAGCTTTCATTTAGTTACATAAGGATGCAGTCTTTGTTTTAGTACAGGGGTGTAAAACTCAAGGTCCAGGGGCTGGATCTGCGCTTGCTCCTCACACAAAATCATCCCCTTTTCCCCCCTCTCCCTGCTCTGGGCCACCATCCCAGAAAGGTTGGGGACCCCTGGCTTAGTACATCTAGAACAGGTGTCAAACTCAAGGCCCTGCGGCTGGATCCAGCCCATGGGTTGCTTAGATTTGGCCCACAGGGCCACCCTGGAAACAGAGAAGGACTGGACCACAGTGTGGCCCTCCCAAACTCCATTTTCATTGGCAGAAGGTTGCAGGAAACTGTTGCAGCTGAAAACTGAGTTTGGGAGCCTGTTTTCACCACAGGCGCCCTCAACACAAATGAGGTTGAGTTGGCCATGCCCACACTGGCCACATCCACTCCACCCACCCGAGGTCACATACAAACCTGATATGGCCCTCAGTGAAATCAACTTTGACACCCCTGTTTCAGTACATACTCTCCAAATGGTGTTCCTTACTTCACTGCTGCTACAGGATGCTGAGAATTTGCCATAGAATTCAACATCTGTTGCTGTATGTTCCATGCCCAGTAATGGATTTGGAAGGTATTGTTTTAGAAGCTTTTGATATTATAAATGGATGTAAAGGCTAACAAATCAGAATCAAATTGTTAAGTAGATGGTACAGAGGAGGTGGATTGTGGGGACTGCCAGGAACACAGACTGTTATTTTCATATTAGAATGTAATGGCACCATTAAAGTTAAAATCACTGTTAAACTTGATCGAATAAATTAGTTAATTAACCATAGCATCTAATGTATTCCTCCAAGGCATACCTCAAAATCCTCAAGATGCAGACAACTGATAGAGCCCAAGCCATCCATTATCCTAACTGCACATTGTGGTATGATTACACTCATCTCTAAATGACTTATTATGGGATCAGTTTCTAAAAGAGGAAGTGGCAAGTTGAAGCGCTGTGGTGACTTTGAGACAGGAAAAAATGGCAAGAGATTAAGATGCTTGTATCCCTAGACTTGCGGCAAAGCTTTAAAAGGTGCATTATAGCACACTTGTGAGCATTATATTTATCTTCTGTTAATCTGTTTTCTATATTTCTATCAATCCCAAATATCTTACTACTGTTTTCAGAAGTTCCTATCCCAGTCCAAGATAAAGCCTAAATTTACAGAATTACATGATAATACAGTTGGAAGGGACCTTGGAGGTCTTCTAGACCAACCCCTGCTCAAGCAGGAGACCTTATATCATTTCATAGAAACTTTATGCTTTTTATTCCATTCTAATGTCAGTTTGAATTGTGGCCCTGGATTCTACCTACCATCAGAGGTAAACTGGTCTGAAAAAAAGTAACATTTCTTAAAGGTAGTCCTCAATGTACGACCACAATTAAGCCCAACATTTATGTTGCTAAGCAAGATCATTATTAAGTGAGGTTTGTTCCACTTTATGACTTTTATTGCCGCAGTTGTTAAGTGAATCACTGCAATTGTTAAAGTAGTAACATTGTTGTGAAATGAATCTGGTTTCCCCATTGACTTTGCTCATCAGAAGTTCGCAAAACTTGATCACATGACCCCCCCAGGACACTGCAAAGTATGAACCAGCTCCTAGGCAGCCAAATTTTGATCACATGACCATGGGTATGTTGCAATGGTCATAAGTGTGAAAAACAATCCTAAGTCACATTTTTTTTTAGTGCTGTTGTAAGTTCAAATATCCACTAAATGAATGGTTGTTAGTCAAGGACTACATGTAGAAATTATTGCTCAATTATATATATGTCTATAACTCTTGTGATTAATGTCAAGAAGGAATCCAGAATGCTGTCATAAAAGCATGAACATGTGAAGTGTGGTTTTTAGTACTAAATATGGGGAGTGTGATGACCCAGGAAGCAGCATACACATAATAAATTCCCAAACGTACATAAATTTCCTTTAATGCCTCCAACTTGGCCTTACTGTACAATAGTTTGCAGTTGGAGATTAAACTCTTTCCAAAATAGTCTCCAAAAGAAAGAAATACAGTCCAAACTCAAAGAACAGATAATGAAGAAATAGAAAACCAAAACAAACCGCACTGAAGGAATTTCCACGACAAACCAGGATAATTAATTACAAACTTCAAGAAAATAACAAGGCACAGTCCTTTGGAAGAACACCAACCAAGATAAACTTCAGCTAGAAATAAAACACGCTTTGCTTCGAGCAGCACTGTGTTTTAAATGCCCTTCCTTTATACTATTCCCCCCAGCTGCAGCCAATGAGGAGGATCATGGCCGCTTCCTCTCCCATAAGCCATGTTGGTCCCTTCTCCGCTCCTTCCTGCATGCCCTCGGATGAAGAGGGGATGGGCCTGGGTCTTCCTCTGACTGCCCAGCCGGCCTCTGCCCTTCCCCAGCCTCCTCCACAACCTCCGGAGCCACACTTCCACTCCCTGTCAGCTGTTCCTCCTCTCCCTCGCAGTCAGTCTCCAACAGTGGCATGACAGGGAGTGAGGAAGGAGTATTGAGTAAATTTGACAAATCAGTTAACATCATTGGTTTGATGTGATGAATCAAGTCCGTTTGATTCAGTGCTTGAGTGCCTTCTCAAGATGATATACACAGAATATCAGCATCGCTTCCTATTAATGGTGGTTGCTGATTTGGTGATTTTTAAAAGCAGCTTGCAAATTGTTAATATAGCATGATTTAGTGACTTGCTGCACCTCTGACACTGAGACGGGATGCACAAATTATGTGCAATACTTTGAGCAGGGAGAGTTACTGATTTATATCTGCAGTGCAATTTGTTGGTTCAAAATTTGCAGCAGCAACTTTGTGGCCATAAATTGAAAATGGGGGGGGGGGGAGAAGCAAGGCAAATGTGTGGCTCTTTTGAATGCTTAATCAATAATCAAAGTATGTGAGGGTGGCACCTCCTTCCAATTAATGGGTATTACAAAAAAAACCTTGGCTTTTCTTGACATTCTGGTAGAAATGAATAGCTACCAAGAATAGATTGATATTTTTCAGATATTATCTTGAGAATGCTCATGTGGAAGGCAATTTAGGCATAATTATAATTCATCTAGGTTTGGCCATAAAAAACCATGGAATCTCAACACATTTTGTTGTTGATGTGTGATAACCTGCATCCCAATAAACTCCAAGTTGTATTATTCTTCAGTGGCCTACCACATAGAACTGGATTCATAAGGGGCTGATTACCATTGATTAAATGCCAACAAGTTGGTGTTGACCTTTAGCAACCAAGAAGCTAGGCCTTCTATAGGATGATATGACCCCAACTTAGACCTTCAGACTTTGTAATGGTGCATCCGCTGAGATTGAAGCTGAGTCCATCCATCTTGCTGGTGGTCATCCTTTCTCTTTCCTTTCACTTTTATCAAAACAATAGTCTGTCCAGCATCCATTCTCAAGAATAACAGAATAACAGAGTTGGAAGGGAGCTTGGAGGTCTTCTAGTCCAATCCCCTGTTCAGGCAGGAGACCCTATATCCTTGATGGTGAAGCTCAGAAGTGGCACACAGAGCCATCTTTGCCAGTATGCGAGCCATTATCCCCAGCTCAGTTCCACTATGCATAGGTGCACGCCTCCTGTCAGACAGCTGATTTTCGGGTATCTGCTGTGCATGCACTGGGTGTGGAGTGCATGTGGGAGATACATGTGCATGTGCAGGAGGTGGGGGAAGCATGGGGGGGTCGTGCGTGCATACACAGGGGGCAGGGGAGCGGGTGAGGTTGCACACGCATTGCATTATGGGTGCCATCACTGCCCTATATCATTTCAGACAAATGGTTGTTCAATCTCTTCTTAAAAACTTCCAGTAGTGGAGCATCCACAGCTTCTGGAGGCAAGTTCAGTGGTGAAATGCTACCAGTTTGGCCCAGTTTGACCAAACTGGTAGGAAAAAAAAGCTCCTACAATTAGCTGAGAAGAGAAAGAAGAGGAAAGCATAGGATCGACCCTCCCATCTGCCTCTGTGTTTTTCTGTTCTTTATCCCCTCAGCTGATCGGCACAGCAGGGTCTCAGCTGGTGGTTTGGAAACCTGCAAACATGCGTGAAGTGCACAATCACCGAACTGGTGGGGAAACTGATAGAATCCCACCACTGGGCAAGTTGTTCCACTGATTAATTGTTCTGACAGGAAATTCTCCTCAGTTCTAGGTTGCTTCTCTCCTTGATTAGTTTCCAACCATTCTTTTTTGTCCTGCCTCAGGTGCTCGGTCTTTGTATATATAATGTATCCAAAATTTGATAATCTGGGCCTGGTCATTTGTGCCTTGATTGAGATTTCTGAATTATAATTCTTTACAGATTAAGGAAACTTATTCAACTCATAGAAACAGAATTCCTCACATGATGCAGTCTAAGGAGCCAAAAAAGATACTGGGCAGTTCAAATAAATACAATTTTCTCAAAAAACAATTAAGCTACTCTGGACTTAATGGTACTTACTCACATGTAAGCTTTTTTTCCCCTTCTTTTCAATCATGTCTCATTCTCTGAAACTGCCTGGACAGGTACCTGCAATTTTCTTGTAAGGTACTTCAGAGGTGATTTGCCATTGCTTCCTTCCTAGGATGGAGAGTGACTGGGCCAAGATCACCCAACTGCCATTGTGTATAAGGCAGGACCAGAACTCACATTATCCTGGTTTCTAGCCTGATGCCTTATCCACCACACCAAACTATCTCTCAAGTATGCATATAAGTCATTCTCTCTCAGCCCAACCAAACTCACTTGTGGGAAAAATACTTTTGACATCTAGAGTGGTATATGGGGAAAAAACAAAAAAGGCAAGATAATTTTTTTTTTAAAAGTGATTGACCAGAAGAGAAATATTTTTCCCATGGTATTGCCCTCTTGGAGATCCAAAAAGGCTCACTGTTGCCTATAGTATATTATGATATCTCTAATGTAAGAGAAATATTCTTCAAGTCATGTAATAAAGGTATTAATTCCCATGCATTGATGTTGAATTCCTTTACTGTTAATTTTTTTAAAAAAGATTGTAATTATACAGTCACCCAGATGTTTAGAATAGTATATGTTTAGATATAATATATCATAATATACTATAGGCAACAGTGAGCCTTTTTGGATCTCCAAGAGGGCAATACCATGGGAAAAATATTTCTCTTCTGGTCAATCACTTTAAAAAAAAAAAAAATTATCTTGCCTTTTTTTGTTTTTGCCCCATATACCACTCTAGATGGAAAAAGTATTTTTCCCACAAGTGGGCTAGGTTGGGCTGAGAGAGAATGACTTATATGCATACTTGAGAGATAGTTTGGTGTGGTGGATAAGGCATCAGGCTAGAAAGCAAGATAATGTGAGTCCTAGTCCTGCCATTTTTATCAACCTTGCAATAGTATTAGTGGTAATACTTATCATTAGTAGTAGTAGTAGTAATAGTAGTAGTAGTAGCAGCAGTAGTAGTAGTAATAATAGTATTCAGTGAGATATGCATAGTCCTCTCCATGCCACATGTGTAAGTTCATTCACTTCATTGGACATTCAGTGTACAGTATCTATTATATGTGAGTTTCTCAGTCTTAAAGGTACAGGGAGAATAATACTGAGAATTTCAAATCGGCCTTTTATTCTAAGAATTTGGAAAGCTGCTATCCCAACACATGTGAAAGGCACTTGTGATATGTGTGACTGCATGCTATTTAAACTTGTCTCTTCATGAGATTAAGGGAGAAAGCGGAAAGGTTGTAGAAAAGACAGGGAAACAGGGAAACTGATCCCATAACTTTGGAAGCGTCCAGGTTTCAGAGATTCATTTTGTGGAACTCAGTGTCTAATACATTGGATATTTATTTACTGAAATTGGGTAGAATGCAAAACATCATTTAAGCAAATGTGTCTGGGTAGTAGAGACACACAATGCATTCTATATAAATCCATAATAATTTCAATATGGTATACCAATAGCAAAATACCAGTAAATTAGGAAATGTCATCATGAGGGTTGTATGAATACACTTACATTAGAAAAGATTTGTTGGGTCATTTTCATTGGAAAGGGATGTTGTAATCGAGACAATGTGATGACATTCGTTAGAGGCTGAATCTCTCACTTTGGCAGGAAAATCCCAGATTAGCAATTTGGTGATTCAACTGAGAAGTTTTGGCTAGCCATGCTGAATCGTAGAAATTAACCAGGAAAAGTTCTGTAAGAAAGCAGAGATAATGAATCTTCAGTTCTGTAAGGGTGAACAGCCATGCTGAATCCAAGTACAGCTGTCTGATATTTGCTCTGTGTGCATTTTGCCACCAGTAATTTTGTCATCAATTTTCATAATTTGTTTAAACATATTTGTCTTTTGGACATGAGAGGTCATGTTTCATAGCTGTGATGAATTTTCTCCTTGGTCCAGCTCTACAGAATTTGCACTTAATTAATTGCACAACCTTTAATTTGACAGACTGTTCATTTCTAATAGCCGGATACTTTCAAATGGTTGTTTGGAGATAGGGAGGGAAGAAGAGAAGTAGCTCAGAGGTAGTTTCAGTTATCTAAATCATACAAAAATTGGTTGTTATTTTCTTTTGGCTGATCCATTCATTTCCTGTCATAGATTCTTTGAAAATATTCAAGCAAAAGAGAAATCTTTATAACTGAGTGACATCTGAGGAATGTACAAGGATGAAGCACATTTCTAGAAGAGTCATGGAAAGAATGATTCAACAACTACTAATACTATTTTAAAATGTCAGGGTTATTTGACTAAACTAGGATCTGTAGCAGAGGTATTCATGGGTTGGACAGACAAATGGCAACACTCACATATCACAGAAGTACCATATTCATAAAGCACCAAAAGGCATGATGAGAAACAAGGCCCAGAAACTAACCATGGAAAGAAACAACCAAGAACAAAGGAGAAATTTCTTAACAGTGAGAGCCATTAACCAGTAGAACAGCTTGCCTTCAGAAGTTATGGATGCTCCATCACTGGAGGCTTCCAAAAAGAGACTGGACAACATAGTCTTTGCCCAAAACTGGAAATCAACAATGATACCCACGGACCTGGCAATAATTAACAAAATCCACCAATGTGCAGAAATAGTTAGACTAACCATGTTACTAAAAAACAAGGAAGAGGGCAAATTTTTTACAATTTGGAATATATGGTACAAATGGTTGTATAAAAAGGAAGTAAAGATGTCTAATGAAACTGATTAAACAAACAATAAGGGAAAATGGAAATAAGGATAAATGTATATATAGCTATATATATATATAAAGTAATATAATTAAATAAATATTGTGTTATAAATGTAATAATAACATAAATAAGTAAGTATTTAGGAAACAAGTTATAGATTTACTTGTAGCAAATGACTTTAATTGACACTAATAGAAATGTACATTGTTATGAAAAATGTTGCAAAAATGTGAGAACATGTTTCTCTTTTTTTAATATATTTTTTTAAACTTTCAATAAAATTTTCATTAAAAAATACAAAAAGAGACTGGGCAACTATTTATCTGAAATGATATATAAATGCTTGAGCAGGGATTTGGATTAGGAGACTCCCAATTCTGTTATTCTATGTTCTTATGTATTTCCATCAATACATAAATGAGGCATTCATCCGATTACATCACTACAACTGTTATGACCTCATCATCATTGCAATTTGTTGGTGCCTCTTCTAATTTTATACTCTATTAATATGGGAGCCCACCCAACTTATCTGAGGATCCTTGCTTAAACTTATATATGAGCCCACTTATATATGAGCCCAGCCTATGTGAAGCTCAGTTTGTTCATCTGCAAGATGAGCTTTGCTGTGAACACTTTTGCTCTGTTCACTGACATTTTGGCACCTATGTTCATGCCTGTGATAATTCCCCCATCATTTGTTTAAATCCTGACATGGATCATATGGGTTTTATGATAACACCACATGTTAGAGAACAATTACATTATCAAATGCTACACCACCTGATTGTTCTCTGTATTGGGTTGGGGGGGGGGGAGAACTTATGCCCACCTCCCTTGCACAGCAGATTTCATTGCAAGAGCTTAACTATAATGCCTAAAAGCTTTCTTGGTTCTTAACAGGGCTTTCTCACCCATCTAGACAGTCAATATCTGGAAATGTGCCCATCAAATCTGTCTGTCAACTTACGAGGCTTTCCAAGACATCTAAAAGGCAGACAGGAAAGAATAGACAAAGGTTAACTCTTGTCACTTCTTTGTAAATATAATTGTGCTGGCAGCTTGTAAGGCAATGCGTTGCTCCCTAGCAACATTTGAGTTTGTGGAAGAATTGAATATATATTTTGGTTACTTTTCCCCTTGAATATTTAGTCCATCCTTGTACGTGTTTTGCTGGGTTACCCCCCTCCCCCATGACTACACAGTAGACTGAGTTGTCTTGTTTCAAGATATTTCTATAGGTAAGGTGAAGCCTGTCCCTACCAACCTTGAAAGGAAAGAGAAAGGGAAACTTACTTAACATAGTTTCACCAGTTAATTAAGGCAAATATGCAAGGTGTTTGTTCTATTCCAAATGAAAATCTTTAATAGTTTTGGTACTGATCAGAACATAGCTGTGTAAAGCACCAATAACAAAAAGGAGTTGAATGTGGAAGCAGGAATCTTTTCATTAAAACTGCAGGAGGCCCTTACTAAATGGGTCATAAATTTTTATATACAATTTTTTTTGTTTAATAAGCTTTTTTAAAGTAATGCTTATAATTTCTTTTAAAAATCCCTTCACACTGTTATGTTTAACCTTGACTTTTCTTAAGCTATTTAATGTACACTATATTATGCTAGAATGTTAATAAAAATGTCCAGAATAAATATAGCAAATATAGCATATTATTGGGAGAAAGTGAGAGGGAATAATGAGAAAGCCAATATGTTAGGGCAAACATCTGGAATGGTTATTACCAGCTCTGTTATTCTGGATTAGTCAGGCCAGAATAATATGCACCATTGAGCTCCAGTCTTACAAATCTTGTTATAAATTTTGGGTACTATCGCTACTTCTGCCTCTATTATACTTTAGCACTCCAGAAGTCATCGAACAACCAGTAAGATAGGAGGGATAAGAGGCATTTATTGTGGAGTTCTTCAGATCTTCATAAACAGTCCACCCCACTTCCATATCAGAGCTCCAAAACTTCAAGAAGAAGAAAAGAAATGAGAGAATCTTCATGCTTGCTTTCTCTGCTGCATAAGCTGTTGTGGACTAGTCATCAAAAATTCTCCATTCCTTCTTAAATTACTCTAAGTATACATTTTGTGACAGGACAGATTCTACCAGCTTGAAAATAATCTAGTCCACCATGCAAGGCAGCCATTTCGTAAAATTGTTTACAACAAGTCATAACATTTCTAATAAACTAATCATCTGAAAATTATCGTTGATTGCTGGTTTATATGTAGATAAGAGATCATAGATTACATCTAAGCCTGATTCTACCTCCAAAAATCATTTATGGATGTTGAAAGCATTAAGGTAGGTTGTTTCTGTTGTGAATTAATAAAAGTGCTTGAATAAAGATTATTAAAAGCTTAAAAGTAAAGTGCAGGGTTCTGGCCCTGCACTTCTGATTGGCCGATAATAGCGACATCGGATTGGTCCGTTCAGGAGAATCTGATTGGCTATTTATGAGCCTCTCCCATTGGTTAATGGAGCTAGCGCTCCCTGTGTTTTCATTGGCTAAGTACTCAAGAGCTTGCCTATATAAAGGGCCATTGTGGCCGTAGAGCTGAGCTGTTACACCATGTTAATAAAGAGTTTGAAGTTCACTGTTCACCAACTCGTCTGCATCCTTCTGCCCATGCACAGAACTTAACACTGGCGACGAGGGTGGGATGTGGAGACATCAGAGCTGACTGAACAACGAAGTACAATAACAGAGCACGTGGCTGAAACGCACCAACGACGGAACCATGTCCGGCGGCATCATACCACCCGCTCCATTCGACCCGGTACAAGAAGACTGGGACTCATATCGCTTCCAGATGTTTCTGGAGACCAACAATTTGAAGGATGCCACTAACGGAAAGAAACAGGCGGTATTCCTAACTCATTGAGGACCGACCGTATTCAAGATGGCCAAGGCACTAGCGAAACTGGCAGAAGTGAAGTCTATGGACTGGGATGTCCTCGAACCCCTGCTAAGGGCCCGCTATGCATCGACCATACCAATGCTTGTTAGAAGGCATGAATTTTACCAGAGAGATCAGCAGAAGGGCAAAAGTGTTGCTGATTTCATAGCGGATTTTCGGAGTCTGGGAGGCCTATGCGGGTTTGCCGACCTCGAAGAAGCCCTGAGAGACCAAATAATTCTGGGATTAGATGCACCACATATTCAAAGCAAGCTGATGGCGAAAGGTGACATCAGGCCATGACTGAAGCTACTGCAGCAGAAGCAACCAGGAAGTCGGCTGCCCAAATGCGGCACGCCCACGCCCCGCTTCGCCAACTCGCCAGAGAAGTTTCACCCCACTTAGAAGAACAGGCTATGACAGCCCACCACGAGGACCTAGAATCGTCATCGGAAAGCGATGAAGAAGAGGTCAACCGGCTCCTGTCCAAATGAGACCAATGCCAGAGATTGCAGTACCAATGCGCTGGTTGTGGGGCAAACCACCCACGATCAGAATGCAAATTCTTCGATAAGCTCTGCCATGTGTGCGGGAAAAGAGGCCATATCGGATGGGTCTGTAGAAGCAAACAAGGACCCAGCCAGCCCCTGAGGGGGGCAAACTATCGCCAAACTACAGGAAGTTGTCCTGTAAGGCGAGAACCCTTAAACCACCAATGGAACAATCACTCCTACAGAAACAAACCCCTAAACCACTCAACGAAGTGAGAAGAGACTCACCAAACTATTATGATTGGACACGCCTCATCCCTAGATGCCAAGAAGATCCGAGTGAAAGTGGCCATCGAAAACCAGCCCTGCATGATGGAAGTCGATTCAGGATCATCCCTCTCGATGGTTTCCTGGAAGACCCTCAAGCAGCTCATCCCTACTGTCCGGCGGCAAGACCTCAGATTCCAAAGAATCATACTCAAAGACTATCAAGGGAATCGAATTCCAGTCGTTGGATCCAGCCAAGTTCGTGTCTCGTTTAAGAAGCATACAGCATTCCTACCCCTGACTGTAGTCGACAGGGATCAGCCTAGCTTGTTAGGCCTCCAATGGTTCGCTCCACTCAGAATTGAAGCAGCCGGCATTCACCAAACCTACAGCAATGACTGGGAAAAGGCTCTCGTCCAAGAATTCCAGGATGTCTTCACAGATAAACTAGGTGAGTACAAGGGGACCCTGATATCATTTAACCTCAACCCCGGAATAGCTCCCATCCGCCTGAAGCCTCGTCGAGTTCCATTTGCCTTTAAACCAAAGATTGACGAGCAGCTTGATAAATTAATAGCCCAGGGTGTGTTAGAACCAACCGACCACTCTCCCTGGGAAACCCCAATCATGACACCCATCAAGCCGGATGGATCGATAAGAATTTGTGGGGACTACCGAGCCACCCTGAACCATGCCCTTCAACAAACGCTTACCCGGTACCGGTGGTGCAACACCTTCTCCATTCCCTGGGGGGCGGAAAAGTCTTCGCTAAACTGGACTTAGCCCAGGCATATCAACAACAGCCTGTAGGCAAAAAACAGCAGAGGCCCAAACGATCGTTACGCACCGAGGTGCGTTTAGATGTAACCGACTCCAATTCGGAGTAAGCGTGGCCCCGGGAATCTTTCAAAGTTTGATGGAAAGACTATTACAAGGGATAAAAGGCATTGTCCCATATTTTGATGACGTGTTAATCGCTGCCCCAACTCGAGAAATACTAAGGGAGCGCCTGGGGTTGGTTCTCCAGAGATTTAAAGACTCGGGTCTCAAAGTTAAAAAAAACAAGTGTCAACTATGTACGGATCGAGTAGAATTTTTAGGGTACTTAATTGATAAACAAGGCATTCATCCCACCGATAGCAAGCTTAGGGCAATTAAAAACGTCCCAAAACCCCGCAATAAGGCCGACCTCCAGGCTTTTCTGGGCCTTATCAATTTTTATAACGCTTTCCTGCCTCACAAAGCAACCGTAGCAGAACCCCTACATCGTTTGTTGGACAAAAAAGCAACCTGGGTATGGGGACACAGAGAAGGGCAGGCGTTTCGACAAGTAAAAAATTTATTGACTTCTGATGCTGTTTTGATGCAGTATAACGAGACTTTGCCTTTAACGATTACGTGTGATGCATCACCATTTGGAGTGGGCGCCATTTTGAGCCACGTTTCGCCAAACGGTAGTGAAGCCCCTGTTGCCTATTTTTCAAAGATGCTATCAAAAGCAGAACGCAATTACAGTCAAATCAATAAAGAGGCCCTTGCTATTGTATCTGCTGTTAAGAGATTTCATGAATATGTGTATGGCCGAGCCTTTACTATAGTGACTGACCACAAACCTTTGCTGGGAATAATAGCGGGAGATAGGCCAACCCCTGATATATTATCTCCCAGAATGACTCGCTGGTCAGAATTCTTGGCTGCATATAATTATAAATTGCAACACCGCCCGGGGAAGGCCATTCCCCACGCCGACGCATTGAGCCATGCACCACTTCCGGAAACCGTTGACGACCCCACTCCGATTGTCACAACACTACAGATCAAGACACTTCAAACACTGCCACTGACAGCCTGAGATATCGCGATTGAAATGAAACACGACCCCATTTTGGCACGAGTCCTCAGCTGGGTCAAGCACGGATGGCCATTGGACCAAATACCTGACGATTACGTCCCCTTCAAAAATCGACAAATGGAACTGTTTTCCCAGAAGGGCTGCATTATCTGGGGAGATAGAGTCGTGGTCCCAGAGCAGTTACAGTGAGCGGTACTGAGAACCTTGCACGATGGCCACCCCGGCATCGTGCGCATGAAAGCCCTCGCACGAAGCTACGTGTGGTGGCCGGGTATCGAC
>BHEV01016673.1:0-12891 GCA_004319985.1 Emydocephalus ijimae | reverse complement strand
CCAGGCGTTTGGTTCTAGTAATTAGTGTTTTAGCCACAGAGTTTATCTGTGCTGGGTGGTGGTGGGATTGGGCGTTGAGGTGGCTGTTAGTGNGTTGAGGTGGCTGTTAGTGTGTGTTTTCTTCTGGTATATGGTGTGTCCTAGTGTGCCTTCTGTTTTTTTGTAGATTAGTACATCTAGGAATGGTAGTTGTTTGTTTGTTTGTTTCCGTTTCCATGGTGAACTTGACTTTGGGGTGTGTGCTGTTTTGATGTGTTAGGAAATCGTTTAGGTTTTCTTTTCCATGGGGCCAAATCACGAATATGTCATCGATGTATCTTAACCATAGTTTGGGTTTGTGGATGGCATTGGTTAGGGCTCTGGATTCGAATTCTTCCAGGAACAGGTTTGCAATGACGGGTGACAGTGGTGATCCCATAGGGGCTCCTTCAATTTGTTTGTATCTTTGTCTTTTGTATATAAAATACGTGTTGGTTAAGCAGTGTAGATAGAGGTTTGTATGTGTTTTCTTCTGGTAGATGATGCATCCTAGGGAGCCATTGGATTTTTTGTTTGCTAAGACATCTAGGAAGGGAAGTTGATTGTTAGCTTCTGTTTCCATGGTGAATTGTATTTTGGGGTGTAGGCTGTTGAGGTGTGTGAGGAAGTTGTTCAGTTTTTCTTTCCCGTGTGGCCAGATTATGAAGGTGTCATCTATGTATCTGAGTCAGAGTTTGGGTTTGTGATCATATTTTTCTAGAGCTTGTGTTTCAAAGTGTTCCATGCAGAGGTTTGTGATGACAAGTGAGAGTGGTGATCCCATCGANTTAGCGATGACAGGTGAGAGGGGTGATCCCATGGGTGCTCCTTCTATTTGTTTGTATTTTTGTCCATTGTAGGTTAAGTATGTATTGGATAGGCAGTGGTTGGTCAGATCTAGGATGTGCTGGGGGGGGGGTTGTATTTGTTTTGGATGGCTGTCAAGGCTTCTTTTATAGGTACTTGGGTGAAGAGGGATATGACATCGAAGCTCACTAGTAGGTCACTGGGTTGTAAGTTTTGTTTCTTTATGATCTCGATGAACTGGAACGAGTTTCTTACGTGTGAGTTGATGGATTCTGCATAGGGCTGTAGTTGTTTGGCGAGAAATTTGGCTAGGTTTTGTAGAGGTGAGCCTATGGAGCTGACTGTTGGTCTAAGAGGGGTTCCTTCTTTTTGTATCTTGGGGAGATCATAAAGCTTAGGGCATCTGGATGATTTCTCTCTGGGTATGATTCTTTGCTGGATTTCTTCACTGATGGGGGAGGCTTTTATTTTTATTTTGGATCTGGTGGGTTTTTTTCGAGGTAGGTGGTGGGGTCTGTGTTTAGGGGTTTGTACGTGGGGTCTTGGAATAAGTTGGTTAACTTGGATTGGTAGTCAGATATGTTTATGCTGACTGATGATTTAAAATGCTAAAATTGCAACATTATTATCAGCTTTATTTTAAAATTAGCACCGGGAAGCTTGGGTATACACTGGAGTGTTTCTGGTGGCAAAATTCCAAAGCACATATTTACATATGCAAGATTATCCATGAAGATTTGAAATGTTATCATTGACAATGCTAGTTAAACCAACTGGAGAATCCTTAGAAGTTTCCTCAGCCAGAAACTTTACAGTATAGGGTATTATAATTATACCCTATTACAATCAATAACCAAAATACATACATAAACACAATCTTAAAGGATGCACCTGATCAAGCTTCAGTGAAAGATACAGTTGCCTATATTAATATAATAATAATATAATAAATAATAATATAAATCAAGAAACCCATCTTATCATGGGTTTGTTGATTTTTAGTTGCTAAAAAAGTAGTATCCTGTTGCATTTTATTAATAAATACTGAATAATATTTATGGTTCTTACCTATCAATAATTAATTTACAATTCATCGAGGCAATCTGGCATTTGGTTTTAGAACTTTGTCTGAAAATCCAACAATTTGCTATAAGATCACTTTATCTTACTAAATCACATGGGCATTGTTTCTGAAAGGAAAATAGGGAATTAAAGAAGAGGTAAACATTATGGTTGGCCCAACAAAAGCAACCAAGAGTTTTGTAGCATTTTAACAATGAATACTGTTATGTCTGGAAAGATGGGCGCAAGAACGGAGACGAGACCTCAGATAGTAACTTCAGCTCTTTAATAGTGACTTCAGATTGGAGGTAAAAAGCCTAGCAGCAGCAGCTCCTTTTATAGAGCTGGCTGTTGCTAAAGCGTCCAATGACAGAGATTTGAGCCTGCCACGCTTGGAGCATCCAATCGCGGCAACCCTTTTACCAGCCAATCAGATCAGCCCTAAATGACCAATCACAACCCGCTGTTCACGGACCAATCAGAAGTGCAGGATTACGAGCCTGCTAGTTCGGAATACCCCTCCCCTCTAGGTTCCATCTAAGGGGTGGGGTGATGTATTCTCGCAGGTAGGCGGGTCTTCGTACCTGTCTACCTGATTTACGCTGTTCAAAATGTCTTTGCTCAGTTTCTGATTCTGACGGATTCTATGCTGGAACTGTCTGGCGTGGCGACCTGGCTTCTACGCTGGGTCTCCCATGAGGTGATTCAGGAATACCTGCAACGCTTTCATTATTGCTGTCATCTGGGTTCTCTGGAATCGCGGACCCTGTTTGGCTGCTAGCTCCTGGAGATATGACCTCCTGCCAAGGTTCCTCCTCCGTTTGTGAGTATAGTGGGCTTCGCTGAGGTGGTTGTGGGGTTATGCTTCCTTTGGCAGATGTTGGTTCAATTTCAAAACCCTGTTTCCCTTCCCCCTCTGGTTTCGAGGTCGGGGTTAGTGATGGGATTTGTGGGCAGCTTTGAGCGTAGCTGGTCTATGTGGCATTTCCACAATCTCCCATATGTGGTTTCTAATCGGTAGAAGCGGGGGCCTGTGATTTGCGTTATTTTGGCAGGGATCCACAATGGGTCTCCTGAAAAGTTCTTCGCAAATACAGGGTCTCCTACCTTAAAGGAGCGGTGTTTACTGCTGGAACCCAGGGGCTTTTCCGGGGTGTATGCTGGGTGTAGGCGATCTAGATGCGATCTGAGTTTTCTGCCCATCAGGAGTTCAGCTGGGCTTTTGTTTGTGGTACTGTTTGGTGTAATATGCTGGAGAAGGAGCATCCTGGTGACTTTGTCGTGGATGTTTCCTTGTTCCATTTTCTGTAATGTCTTTTTAGTGAACTGAACCATTCGTTCAGCCCTGTCATTGGCCGCTGGGTGAGCAGGTGAAGTCAGGGCATGGCATATCCCCCTGTCTGCTAGGTACTGCTCAAAAGCCAGGGTGGTAAATTGGGGCCCGTTGTCGGAAACCAAGACATCTGGTAACCCATGCATTGCAAAATGTCTGTTTAGCTTCTTGATGACCGCATCTGTAGTGGTGGACTTCATCTTGTTGACCTTGAGCCAGTTAGAGTAGGCATCCACTGTTATCAGAAAGGTATGTCCTTTTGTAGGTCCCACGAAATCAATGTGGATGCGGGACCAAGGACCCCAGGGCATTTCCCATTCAGCTGGTGGTGCTTTTGGTGGGGATGAGCGTGTTTCTTGGCATTTGCTACAAGAGGCAACCCAGGCTTCAATTTGTTTGTCCATACCTAGCCACCAGGCATAGCTCCTTGCCAATGCTTTCATTCGAACGATGCCCGGGTGTCCATCGTGTAACAAGTGTAGAACTTTCTTTCGCAGCTTCTCTGGTATGACCACTCGGTCTCCCCATAACATGCACCCTTTTTGAGAGAAAAGTTCTGTTTGTCTGTTCTTGAAGGGTTTAAAGGTGTCATTTGATTCGATTTCTGGCCATCCCCTCTCCACCCAGCTGAGAACCCGTGCCAAACAAGAGTCCTTTTTTGTTTCCCAGGCTATGTCTAGTGCTGTTAGTGGAGGTGATGGAAGCGTCTCAATTTGTAGTGCTGAGGGCGTGGGAGCTGGGTCATTGAGAAGTTCTGGCAGTGGAGAACGGCTCAAAGCGTCTGCATGGGGAATGGTTTTCCCTGGTCGGTGTCTCAACTGGTAGTCATAAGCAGCTAAGAACTCTGACCATCGTGTCATCCTAGGGGATAGGATGTGTGGGGTTGGTTTGTCACCTGCCAAGATGCCAAGTAATGGTTTATGATCTGTGATGAAGGAAAAGGATCTTCCATACACGTACTCGTGGAACCTTTTTATTGTAGATACAATAGCGAGGGCTTTCTTATCCAATTGACTATAATTTCTCGCTGTTTTAGACAAAGTTCTTGAAAAGAATGCAATAGGCGCTTCTGTACCGTTGGGTAGGACGTGGCTCCAAAAGGCGAGGCACCACAAGTCACAGTTAATGGAAGTGTCTCATTATATTGGATGAGTACTGCATTCGAAGTTAAAAGGTCTTTTACTTGTTGGAAAGCCTGCTCCTCTCGATGTCCCCAAAACCAGGAAGCCTTCTTGTCAAGGAGCCTATGTAGGGGTTCAGCAACAGTCGCCTTCTGAAGTAGGAAGATGTTATAAAAGTTAATGAGTCCCAGGAAGGCTTGGAGGTCTGTTTTGTTCTTTGGTCTTGGGGCATTTTTAATGGCAGCCAATTTCTTTTCAGTAGGGTGAATTCCTTGTTTGTCAAGAAGGTAACCCAGAAATTCAACCCTCTCAGTGCATAACTGGCATTTTTCCTTCTTAACCTTGAGGCCTGCATCTTTGAACTTTTGTAGGACAATTCTTAGGCATTTCTCTAACTGACCTCTTAGGGGCAGCGATCAATATGTCATCGAAATAGGGCACGACCCCTTTGATGCCCTGTAACAATCTTTCCTTTGAAAGATTGAAAGACTTTGAAAAATGCCAGGTGCTACGCTTACCCCAAACTGGAATCTGTTACATTTGAATGCACCTCTGTGTGTAACTATAGTTTGGGCTTCTGCATCTACTGGCAACTGTTGATAAGCTTGGGCCAGGTCAAGCTTTGCAAATACTTTTCCGCCCCCAAGTGAGTGAAGGAGATGTTGGACCACGGGTACTGGATAGGCGCTCTGCTGTAACGCGTGGTTGAGGGTGGCCTTGTAATCCCCACAGATTCTCAAGGATCCATCAGGTTTTATGGGGGTTACAATTGGGGTCTCCCAGCGGGCGTGGTCGATGGGTTCTAACACGCCCTGCACTATTAATTTGTCCAATTGCTCATCAATTTTAGGTTTGAGAGCAAAAGGAACGCGGTGTGGCTTCAGGCGAATGGGTGCGATATCAGGGCATAGATTAAACGAGATGGGGGACCCTTGTACTTTCTAATTCCTCTGTGAAGACTTCTTGAAAGTCCTGGATGAGGGCCGCCTCCCAGTCTACCTCTTCAGTCTGGTTGATGCCTGCCATTCCGATTCCTAATGGCGTGAACCACTGCAGACCCAATAAGCTGGGGCGGTCTCTGTCAACGACGGTGAGCGGTAGTATTATGGTGTGGTCCTTAAAGGAGACCTGGACATGACTGGAACCGGCAACCGGGATTTGATTTCCCTGGTAGTCTTTTAATATAAGCCTCTGGGTGCTGAGGTCTTGGCGGCGGATGTCAGGAATCAGCTGCTTGAGGGTTGTCCAGGAGACCATGGATAAGGAAGACCCGGAGTCCACTTCCATGATGCATTGACGATTTTCAATGGTGACCTTTACGTGGATTTTTTTTTTGCATCTAATGATGAGGCGTGGCCAATGGTGATGGCTTGATGTGCCTCTTCCCATCTGGTTGTGCCAGTAAACATCCGGTTCCTGTTGTACTGGCTCCACTGGTTGTTTGGGCGGTCCCGATTTGTTGGTGGGGTGCCTGCTGCTTGTCAGAAGATAGTCTCTTTCTTCTTGGGGCTGGATCCTCTTTTGTTCCGGCACACCTTAGCAATGTGCCCCCTTTTCTCACAAGAATGACAGATGGCGTCTAGGAACCTGCATTCTGATCGTGGGTGATTTCCCCCGCATCCAGCGCATTGGAAACTGGATTTACGGCTCTGCTGGTCTCGCTGTTTGCGCTCTGACCTGAGTCTGTTGACTTCTTCCTCTTCACTATCCGATGCGGAATCAATGTCCTTGTGGTGGGTGGATGAAGCGTATTTCTCTGAGGATGTGGCTGGGTCGCTGGGTGTTTGACGGCTGGCCCCATTTGCTCGGCGCATTCGCGCTGCTGATTTGCGAGTGGCTTCAGCTGCAGTAGCATCGGCTATGGCATCTGCAAGGGTGATGTCTCCCTTTGCCATAATTTTGCTTTGGACCGTGGGGTCCCTTAGGCCAAGAACAATTCGATCTCTCATGGCTTCTTCTAGGTTTACGAAACCACATAATCCACCCAAATTTTGTAGGTCAGCTACAAAGTCCCTGATGTTCTCACCATCACGTTGGTCCCTCTGGTAGAATTTGTGTCTTCTGATGAAGGTTGGAACTGCTGGGGCGTAATGGGCGCACAGGATGGGAGCCAGGGTATCCCAGTCCATTGTTTTGACTTCAGCTGGTTTGGCAAGTGCCTTTGCCATTCTAAAAACGGCGGGTCCGCAATGCATTTGGAAAACCGCCCTTTTTTTGCTTGATGTAGCATCCTTCAAATTGTTAGATTCCAGGAACATTTGGAACCTGTCCATATATGAGTCCCAGTCCTCGCTGGCTGGATCAAATGGAGTGGGTGGTATAGCGTTGCTGGCCATTCTGCCGTTTTCTGTGCGTCTTCAGCCACGTGCTCTGAATAATCTGCGAGTGCTCAGTCAGCTCTATCGTCTCCACATCCCATCCTCGTCACCAGTGTTATGTCTGGAAAGATGGGCGCAATAACGGAGACGAGACCTCGGATAGTAACTTCAGCTCTTTAATAGTGACTTCAGATCGGAGGTGAAAAGCCTAGCAGCAGCAGCTCCTTTTATAGAGCTGGCTGTTGCTAAAGCGTCCAATGACAGAGATTTGAGCCTGCCGCGCTTGGAGCGTCCAATCACGGCAGCCCGTTTACCAGCCAATCGGATCAGCCCTAAACGACCAATCACAACCCGCTGTTCATGGACCAATCAGAAGTGCAGGATTACGAGCCTGCTAGTTCGGAACAAATACATTGACCATGATATCAAGTTTTACAGCCAAGAGACAATGTTATTAAAAATGAAGGAGTCCATATATGTGCAACAAATTAGGGTAAATAATTGAAATGTATACTATGCAAATAATTCCAAGGGCTTTTCTACAAATCTCTTAGGTGTCTTGGTAGCTGAGGTTAAATATAGAGATGTGCAAAAATACTTCAGGATTATGCTGAAAAAGGAAACATCCTCATAAACAATCAACTAATTATCATTTAGCTATCTAATTATTATATTTAATCATAATTTGCTTAAAGTTTATTTTTGTTTTCTGTGAGACAACCTGCATTTTACAATTGGTAAATAAGGCCATATATGAGAAATGTATGTAACGATTTAATTTTCTTCCCCACTTCTGGCTTCAAAGTTTCAATGGTTGGCTTAAAAAGTACACTTTAAAAATCACAAATGAACTGTTACACATTCAATTACTATCAAGATCAAATTACACACAAGAAGAGGGTGTACAAAAAATAATAGAGATGATCTCACCCATATCTTCTCCAGAAATAAACTGCATAGAATGGATTATGTGGTGCACTTTTCTTGGAATTCGCCTAAATAATCTTTACTCAAAATTGGGTGTAAAACAGAATTCCTTTAGAGCTATAATCCTGTGAGAGATCTTAGAAACAATGTAGCCTTTTTATAATGCTCTCCTATTCAAAACAAACTCTTCGGAAAGTAGGTCATAACATTACTATAAGATATTGAACAGTACTGTGCCTCTGTTCAACACACCACTGAAAGGCATAAGAATGCTATTCATAAACGTATGTTCACCATGCTCCAGTGCTCCAAAATAACTCCCCAAAAAACTCTCCCAATCAACCTTGTCTTGAGAAATTTGGCAGCAGAAAGTAAAGGGGTATGAAGTGCCTTGAGTATGGAAAATCAATCTATTTTTAATCTGTGCAAGATTCAATGTATGGCTCTACCTGATGTGTAATGGATTTTGATTACTGATTTCAGTGTCTGAATCTCGCATTTCATTTTCAATTTTTGCCCAGTCACCATGAAAGTACACACTATTTCTTAAGGGAATAATTAATGCGAAAGTTTTACATTGCTCCCCCATAAAATGAAGAAGTGGGCATCAGTGGCCATTGTCCAGTTGAATTCAAATAGTCAAAGCAATCTGATAAATAAGCATCCTAAATAAAACCTCTCCTGAAGGCCATAACGGGACAGTGGATTGAAAGGTATGCAACTCTTTGTAATTTAAAGTTTTATAGGTCAATTAGTATGAGGCAGTTCAATTGCCACAGATCAGTTGCTAGATGTATCCATGCTGTAGAAATTAAAAATAAGTGCATCATGTTGCAATGGTTGCATGATGTTACAATTACAAAAATTCACTGCAACAAAGAAGAAAATCTAGGCGCTGTATTTTTCAAGCATATTTCTACAAAATTCAGTAGTATTAAAATAAGAAATTACTGAACAGTGCTAAAAACATCAGTTATCAATAAACTGGTTTTTGTTCATATTTATTGTGATATAATTGCATTAAACTATAATTGGCGTGCAATTTAAACAGAGTTTACTTATCAAGGCAATATTAATACTTTTTATTACTTCAACCCCCATTGCATTATCAGTGTAATACATATTTGGAAATTGTATTTGCCTTAATTTATTTGATATATTTGTTTTTGTTTTTTTCATTTATATCCTCCCCCCTTCATTATTTTTTTACAAATAACTCAAGGTAGGAAACATATCCAACACATCTTCCTGCTCCTATTTTTCCCAAAACAATCCTGTGAGGTGGACTGGGCTGAGAGAGAGAGAGAGTGTGTGATGGCCCCAAATCACCCAGCTGGCTTTCATGGCTAAAACGGGACTAGAACTCAGGGTCTATTGCTTTCTAGTCTGTTGTCTTAATCATTAGACTAAATTTCTAGATAGATAGGATAGCCAAGAGACGAGGAAGACCATTATTCAGGATTTGCTTTTGGAAAATGTCAAGATTGGTCTAACTGGGGGGGGGGGAGCTGGAAGCAGAACACTCTGTGTAGACAATATTGAAATAGATCAATAGTCCAACTTAGTACAAGGAGCATTCTATGTTTTATTACTAAATAAACCAAAGACGTTTTGGAAGTTTCACATTTTAGGGGAAGTTCAAATTCAGTTTTCCTTGATATACAAATATGGTACTTCAGTAATACACCCAACTGGTGTACTTCAGTAATGGTACTTCAGTAATACACCCAGCTGAGTTTTGTGTACAGCACCAATCATCACTCCAGGGCAGAGGGATTGAAATGGCTGTGATAATCTAAGAGACACTGGTGGCTTTCAGAAATGCTGCTTCAGATAACTGATTGTGAAGTATCACATGGGATTGCTCAGGATCAATACTTTGTCATGGTTGGGTCATTCAAGTTGTGTACAAAGATTCCGTGGTACAAGGCTTGATCACTGTACTGCAGGTACTGATGGACACTTTGGGGTTTCAGAGGATGTTTAACTACTGCAGTGTGCTTCACATGGGGCTGTCTTGGAAGCTTCAATCAGTCATATATGCAGTGGAATAGTAGTTATGAATATATTGTGTATGTCCACTACTTTGAGAGCTGGATTGGTTCCCGTTAGGCTTCTGAATGCAATTCAGGGCACTACTCATCATTTACAAAGTCCTCCACAGTTCAAAGTGGGGTTATTTGTGAGACCTACTGTCACCAACTGTTTACAGTGTCCAACAAGATCTATTCGAGTGAACATGCTTCATATCCCATGATTTCATGGGATCTTTCTCTGCGACAGCACCTGCCATTGGTCCAGCACAGCCCTTCACTCCCAAGATTCAGACAGCCCAGCCTTTTGTAAGGTTTTGAACATTTGGGGTTTTTTTTTTCCAGGCATTGAGCAAAATAATGGATAAGTTATCTCAGAATTATTTTGAATTGGAATGTGGTTGCCTCAGTTATAGTAAGTTCTGGAGGTGGGCCTTTTTTAAAAAAAAAATTACATTACATAAGATGCCCAGAGTTGTGTCAGTTGAGCAGCCATACAAATCACATACTTTTTTAAAAAAATAAACTGCAAGCTAAGAAATGGAAATAGTTGTCATTTCTTAGTTAGTTTCACTGACTTTACAAAACAAAAAATGAATTTCCCAAACAAAGCCCTGCACTTTTGAGCAGCGCCATCTACCATCTTTGGATTTGAAGGCAGAAAGAGGTTTTGAATATATGGGTATGCATACTTGGCACTTGTCTCTAACTGTTGAAACTAATTGTACTTTTTTTTTTTAGGATTGTGCAGCAGCTGCACGGGACAGCCACATAAATCCAGGTAAAGAGGCAGCTGCTTTAGGAGGCTGTACTCTTGCATACTCCAAAGTAATTTCTCACCTTCCAATCCAAAGTACTGCATAACTCTTCTAGTTGCAAATACTTTTGGCGTAAAAGTAAGCTGGCTTTTTATTTTTTAGCAAAATAAATGGTTCTTCTACTTTGACAGTATTTGCAGTTAATGCTTTGGGGAATTACTGCTAAGACCTAAATGTATTTGTCATGTTGCTGAAAAAAAGTCAGCAAAGATCCAGAAAATTTCATCAATTTTCTCTCTCCGGCTGTACAATTCGGTATTTCAGAATATAACAAGAAAGCATGTAAGGAAAATACTCTCTGCAGTTTATGGATCTAAAACAGAAGACAAATGAAATATGATTACTTATGGACAAATCGAATAATTTCAGAGAGTAAAGTAATGTCAGATATAAAACAAAACAAGAAAAAAGGGAAGATAGCTATAAGAAAAACTCCCTATTAGACCAGAATTATTTGCAGTTGCAAATTTCTTGTTATATTATTTAGTTTTATATAGTAACTTATATATTTTCTAAAAACAACAAGAACAACCAAACCAAACCAAATATGAGAAATGGGATTTTAATACAACATTTAAAAAAACCCACAATAATGAATTGGACACATTTCCTTTCTGATTTTCCAAGATGAAGTACATGAGATTATTCCTGATTATACAAGATTAAGCTGATTTAGATATGATAGCCCAAAATATGCCAGTATTCTTTGTTACACTTAAATATAATATTTGGCTTGTCAGGTTAAAACCCATGATTTAAGACGCTATAATACACTGACTTCAGTTTATTGGTACATCTTGATAGAATAAAGAAATAAGTTAAGATTTTGCCATGGGCTCAATCCCCTTTACAGAAAGCTTCTTTCTCCACTGAAGTTTTGACAGAGAAAATATCTGTTGTATTTACAGCAAGGGCAAGAAGCCATTCTCTCTCAATTCCATTTACTAAAAAAAACAAAAAAACAACTGATAGTAGAATCCTGGCAACTTCCATTAAATCCGAGGGTAGCAAGAATGGCTGCCCATTGAAACAAACAGACTGCCTTAAGGAAAAAATAATTATTGACAAAATATGGATTTACAGGTAGTCCTTGATTCATGATCACAACTGAGCCCCAAATATCCATTGCCAAGTAAAACAGTTAAGTGAGTTTTACTGCATTTGATAACCTTTCTTAAGTAAATCACATGACCCGGAACACTGCAACTGTCATAAATACATGCCAGTTGCCAAGCGTCCGAATTTTGATCACAAAAACCATGGGGATATTGCAACAATCGTAGGTGTGAAAAAGTCACTTTTTCCAGTATTGTAACTTTGAATGGTCACAAAACAAATGATTGACTACCTGTACTAAATTACATCTTGCATCCTCTTAGTTCCTACTTTATCTTTATTCTTTGCCTATGCAGACAGATATTCTTCAAGCCCAGCATAGTGCTGCAGGGATCTACCATTTTAATTTTCTGCAAAACTGCATAAAAGTTTATGGCAGCACACTCAGGAGTTTTATTTGAAAATAAAGATGATGGCAGAGGCCAGTGCTTTTGCCACTATACCAGCAATCAAACCATAATTTCCATTTACCTAAAAAAAGTATAATTTAATTGTATAACAAATAGCCAATTTCAGAGTAACAGTAAAGAAGGCTAGGAACACAGTGCCATAGAATATGTATTTTAGCAAATTAAAGTTTTATCCTGCTGTTGTGCTATGACTGATAAATTTACAAAGTAGCTTAGTGATATTATTCATATCTATTATTTTCTCCAAGTTAGGGATTGAAAACTGAGACTGTATGACTAGCCAAAGGCAACTTTGTGAATTGTAGTAAGGAGGAAATGTGTACTGAAATTGCTGATTCGTAGCTCAGGTAGTTCTGCAAGAATCACCCATCAGTAATTCTCACTAATACAAGTAATTTCTCTACATCATTCTTAGTTTAGTGTGTATATGACAATCTTACATAAGTTAGACTCACTGAAAAGTTGTCATTATTTTAGCTTCAGTTTATTCTTTGTTAGACACTAATATTACTGACCAAACAGGGGCTGCTATAAAAATAATAAACAACATGAAAAGTCTGTTTTGTAGAAAGCAATAGACCGCAAAACATTTTTGTGTGTTTAAGAGATGTACATAATCTTTGGACTTCCGGTTTGTCGGCTTCGCTAGCGGCAGGGTTTCGCGATCCTGCGCAATCCCTGCCGCACTAGCCGTTTTGGTGCCTCTGATCTGTACAGGTTTANAGCTGGTGAGGGGTTTGGGGGTGCTGCAGACCCCCTCCCCAGCCGGCAAAACTCCCTTTTCCCAAGGCGGTCAAGCGGCGGTCTTGTAATGGCCGCCACAAAGAAGCCGGCAGCTGGGTAAGAGTGAGCAGGAGGAAGAGGGGAAAAAGTTTTCAAGAGAAAGTTTTTTGGCTGATCCAGGACTTTAAGAGGCGTTTAATCCTGA
>BHEV01016672.1:0-40205 GCA_004319985.1 Emydocephalus ijimae | reverse complement strand
GAGACTAGAACGTCTGGCAGCCCATGTGTTGCGAATAGTTTATTTAATTTGCGGATGACTGAATCGGTTGTAGTAGTCTTCGATTCTGCGGGTTGCATTGGTCGCGTTTGGACTGGAGTCGGTTGACCTCCTCCTCATCACTTTCTGATGGAGATTTGAGGTCCTCATGGTGGGCCACTGTTGTGTGCCTCTCTCGGCGAGGTGAGGTATCGTTGGCGAGTTGACGGAGCAGTGCATTGGTGCGGCGCATTCGGGCGGCCAACTTCCTGGTTGCTTCTGCTGCAGTAGCGTCTTTGATGACATCGGCAAGATTGATGTCCCCTTTGGCCATGATCTTGCTCTGCGCCGTCTGGTCATCTAATCCCAGAACTATTCGGTCTCTCAGAGCTTCTTGGAGGTCTGCAAACCCACAGAGGCCTCCCAGGTTCCGGAGGTCCGCGATGAAATCTGCGACGCTCTCTCCTTTCCGTTGGTCCCTCTGATAAAACTCATGTCTTCGGACAAGCGTTAGTACGGCGGGTGCATAGTGGGCCCGTAGAAGGGGTGCGAGGATGTCCCAGTCCATGGACTTCACCTCAGCCGGTTTCTCTAGTGCCTTGGCCATCNGGGTCAAACGGAGCGGGTGGTATGGCGCCGCCGGACATGGTTTCCGTTGTTGATGCGCCTTCAGCCACGTGCTCTCTTTGGTGCTCTGTAGTGTTCAGTCAGCTCTGATGTCTTTGCATCCCATCCTCATTGCCAGTGTTAAGTTCTGCACATGGGTGCAAGGAACGGAGACGAGGCAGTGACAGTGAACTTCAACTCTTTATTAAGCATACTGAACAGAGCAAAACCCTAGGGCAGCAGCAGCCCTTTTATAGGGTAGGCTGCTGACCTATTAACCAATGAGACACATGGAAGTGTTAAACCCTTGAACCAATGAGAGTTGGCCCGTTAACAGCCAATCAGATTTCCCAGAAAGGACCAATCCGATATCGCTATTATCGGCCAATCAGAAGTGCAGGATTAGAACCCTGCTTTTTCTTAAGGTTGTTAAAACTTTATTAAACGCCTTTATTAGTTCATAACAGTGGGTGTGTAGTAATTGCTAAAAGATTATTGGCTGATCCAAAATTTCCCAAAGACCATCAATGTTTAATAACTGAATATGGTTCTATTCAGTGCTAGTTCAATGTTTTAACCATGATGCAATCTATTTTTAATAGTGTTCTGTTTATATTGTACTGTAGTGTTACTGCTCATTTGGCCACAAAAATAAGATTCCAAAGTGTGAATGGCCATCACAGATGTATCTTCATCAATAGAACATCCATATTTTCTCACATTAGCTCTAATGAAACATTATTTAGTACATACTTGAAATTCATACATACAGCTTCCAGTGAATGTGCACAATGATTAGATTCAAATTTAGGTGTATCCTATAATTAATCATGAAGAGTTTAATAAAGAAATTGAATACCAATGTGATGGTAATGCAATTTAAATATTTAGGGCACCAGGAGAAGGCAGTGAGTTGGCTATGTTTGTGAATAACTCTTCAGGGTATTGAAATCCAGAAGAGACAGTGAGGAACTCTAGAAAGATCTCTTTAAAATTAAAATTCGCCAAGCAGGATTAAATTTATATAAATGTAAAGTGATGCTCTCTGGAGCAAACAAACCCAACTTCACATATACTGTGATGGGATCTGAACAATCTTTACTAGCAAGAAATCATACAAGAAAGCTTTATGAATATGTTAACTCAGCTGTGAAAAGTGAAAGTTCCATGCTAGAAATCATTAAAGAAGGGGCTTGAAATAAAACTGCCAACAATGTATTGCTCTTATATAAATCTTTCAGACATTCAATATTGTCCAGTTGCTATCTTCTAATTGCCACCTTTGAAAGAATATAATAAAGCTAGGAAATATACAGAAGCAGGCAAGATCATTAAGGGCAGAGAAACCTTTTTTTGGAAAGAAGTTAGTATAGCTATCTTAGAACATTGTATCAGAAGATGCATTTTTTAGATATACCTGAGCTACAAAAATATGGACAACCACTAGATGGAAACAAATGTAAACAAGAGACTGGTACTAATTGAAAAAGAAGAACTAGCACAAAAAATTAAAAACGCTAAACAGAATTACTTTGAAGATGCTAATAAACCAGGTAGATGGCTAGCCTACAAATTGAGAAAGGAGGGAGAGTCAAGAAGGATTAGCCAACTAATAAATGAAGAAGGACATACAGGCTATGGAAATGAGGAGAATAAGAAAAATATACAAGATTACTATGGGAAATTGTATTTTCAAGAGAATATTCAAGAATAAAAAATTAAGCAATATTTGCAGAAAGCGAATTTACCTCAGATACCTAAAGATATTGAAACAATGCTAGAAGGGAATATAACAATGATGGAATTAACAGAAGCTTTAAAAAAAACAGAATGTTGGAAAAGCATCAGGTCCAGATGGCTTACCAGTGGAATTCTACAGAACTTTTCAGGAAATACTGAATCTTCACCTATTAGAAATTATGCATGAAGTTATGTTAAAGAAAAAAATACCCAAAACATGGGCTGAAGCATACATTACACTTATACTGAAGGAGGATACAGACCTGCAGCAAGTTAACAATTACAGACCGATAGCCTTATTAAATTCAGACTATAAAATCTTTGCTTCAATCTTGGCAGAAAGACTAAAAAAAAAGATAAATTTTAGTCTGATTTAGCAGGAATATTTTTAGGTGCTTAAATTGTCCCAAATCTCAATTACATAAAATAAACAAATGTAATATTTTATATATCTTTGGCAAAGCTTTGAAATTTTTATTGAAATACCAGCCCATTTTTAATAAAGGGGTGAATTAAGCTTATACAAATCAAGAGTTAATGACTGATTTATATTAATTGATTTATGCATGAGTCAGTGTTTCATATTCTTAAAATTTCTGCTGTTTTGGAATATTCACGCATGTAGAAATCACCAAAGGTCAGAGCAAATAAGATTAGAAGATGCATGCAAAAATTAGGCTTCCAATCCTAAAAATGATCAATTTTCTACAATTGCCAAATGAAATATTTTATGTTAAGGTTATTTACCTCATGTGAGTTTAATATATTCTCACTTCTAAAGTAATTATGAGAATCATCTTTAAAAATCCATGGAAGTCTGACATCTTCTCATGAAGATCTGAAATGTGAGATTATGAGTACGTTTACATTACCCCAAATTTTACATTCACAAAAACATGGATTAATATTATTGATGTGGCTTTTTGTTTTTCTTCCATTCAGTTGTGTCTGATTCCCAAAATCTTGCCTGGACAAATCCCTGTAGTTTTCTTGGTTTTTCAGAAGTGGTTAGCCATTGCCTTCTTACTAGGGTACAAGGTTAAATTATGTTTCTACATATGTGGTGAAAAGGATGTTAAATTGCTCCTATTGTGCCATTATTCCTTAGGAAGGTTGAATGTTTGTGGCAGAATGTGGCATTTAACTTCCCCACCACTTTTTTTCCAAATCCAGATGCCATTATTATTTCTTTTTTTAGTCCTATGTTTAATACAAATCTTGTCCATCCAGATACATAGTTTTCATTGAAGTGAAACAGATTATTGGTTACTATAGTTTCCCTACTGCATGATATTTGTTGTAGAAAGCCCATTATAATAGGTTTAAAAGTTCAGTTCAGACAAGAAGTCAGTGTTGTGAAGAATGACAGAGAAGATACCTGAGTTGTGTCTTTGATGTTTCCTTTAAGTTGCATGATAGAAAGGGAATTAGCGGTGGGTTAATTGTTTGGTACTTAAGGCTCTGTCTCTCTCAATTACCACAGAGTGAAATATGTTGCAATGAAGGCAATGGATGTTATTTAATTCAACCTCCCTTGCCCCGCTCTCCTGCTAGCCAGATTTAATGGCTAGTTGCCTGTTTACATAAAAGTAGGCTAAAATGTTCTGCATGCTATTATTCTAACAATGGATCCATTACCCCACACCATCTCACCCCATGTATAAATTTTGCATAGGACAAAATAAAACTAGAGAATTGTTTTTAACCTCCTCCAAGAAAGAGAATTTTAGCTGGTGAAAGCTTATTTACATTTAAAAAAACTAAACTATCAACTTTCACCAGAATACTCAGGACCTATCTTATGAATGACCTGTGAAGCAGAGAACATTCTGGAAGGCCAAAGCACAACACGACAAAATATGTTAAGAATTGGATGATACCCTGATTAACTCTACAACCCTTTTGTGCTGTTGAAAACTGCTTGCATTCAGCCTCGTGTGGATAAAGGAAAGTATAAATTCAGTTGGATAGCTGAAAAAGTCATCTACTTTGCTTAGTGTTGGCTCTGCTATTTTTTTTTTAACCTAGTTTTTCCAAGAGAAACTTTTAAAATATTGTGGTTTGGCCCCAATGTAGATTTTTTTCATCATAACAAAGAACTGACATATTCTTTGCCCCATATAACAGCAAAAACACACAAAAAAACTTTAAGCCATATGGAATGTGTGTTGTACATGTCACACTGGCTTGAGTATCACTTGTCAAGTAATTCTCTAAAAGAAGAAGCAGGAATTACTGTTGCATTCTTGGAGATCTCCCATTCATTTTGACAAAACTTTCCCTTGTCAACAAGTAGAACTCAAACATTCCTAATATCCATCCTCTTAGGGAAACCTGTAGACATTCTTATTATACCCACTCGAGTTAGAGATAAAATCAGATTGCCTTGGTCCTCGCTCTTCCTTGAATACAAAGAAAAGCTTTGGTTGGTTCATATCTGGGGAGAGAACAAAAGGTTTCTGAATTTAAGGCTGAGAAAAGAAGGGAATAATTCTATTCCCCAGAATTTTGAATTAAAGTTGGGGATTTCCAGGGAAAAAGAAGCCCAGAAATTCCTTGACAGATGATGAAGATAAATTTTTAACATACTCTTTGTTAATAGAGATATATTATTTACCAGATATAATCCAATGGCAATATTTACAGTTACATTTGTTAACAATATGTTTCTGTCAACAATATTCTCTGCTTCTAAGATACTTATAGCAGAGATGCTTGAGATACTGCAACAACTTGTTAAATCCTTTGAACCTAAAAAAAAAACAAAACCCACCCTCCTACTATTAGTTGCTATAGATTTTGGTTATCAATAAATCAATTTGATGTGGAGATGCTGAGTAGAATAAAGAATTAGGGGTTCCTGCCTAGACAATGGGAGAATATTTTAATTTCAAAAGAGGAATGCCAATGGACCCACAAACCATGACTTATACAACAAAAAATAATATTTAGAATTTATTGGACTCTGCCTTTACTTTAAAAAACACTTTCTATTTTTTTTCTTTGACAATGGGTGTATTTTTATCTTATGTTTTGTTTTTCTGTCATAATTTAAAAAGTAATAAAATAATAAATTAAAAAGAAACACTTAGCTTTTCCACAGGACTTTGAATTACATTTATCACATTTTTGGTATGTTTGGTTTGGATGCTAGAGTGGTGGTTATAATTCTAAATTGACTATTTTTATTTTAGAAGGGTATATTATATTCACTTTGGTAAGCCACCAAGGGGACTTAAAGAGTTCTTGGTAGATAAATAATTTACACCCTCACAGTCTGTTCCCCATTTGCATCTTTCTTTCAGGGCCTGGATTTGATCCCTCTTGATCAGAATTGGACACATACAGAAAAAGTCTAGCTGAGAAAACCACTTGGGGGGCCAGGGAAGAAGGGGGGAAAACGGACAAAAAAGAATAGTACCCATTTAGATGTCCATCCTTGTCTCTTCTTTAATAGAGTTTGGGACATACCTGGATTTGTCCCAATTGTTGCCATTTAGGCCTATAAATTCAATGTTACCAGAGCTTTAAAAATAGGAGTATCTTCTTCACCAACTGCTTTTTGACATTGCTGAAGGTTTTGTCTTGATTACTTTCAATAAAAATTGAAAGTAAGGATGGCTGTCTTGGCTCACTAAGCAACCAGATTTTATCACTAATTACAATCCTTTATTACCAGTAGTTTAATAGGTTTATGATTGGTCATAAAACAATTCAGCTTGGGAGTACATAAAAGGAATGAGTTATACAGCTGTGACATCTTAATGTCAATTCACTGTAATCATTTTATTATATTTAATGGGCATGTTTCCCCCCTCAGTTAAGTTGGTTTGCATTCCTTGAAGTATAGGAGGCAGAGAGAAACCACATAAATATACACGAAAATACTTAATAAAGCACTTAAGAAACTTTTAATGTCAAAAGTATGTATCATACCTGTGGAGACACATTATGGGTAATTATAATAAAACAAAAGGTGCTGTTGTAACAATCTAACTTTTTCAGTAGAAGACAGCTTCTTTGTTTCTTCATATGCTTTCTTCATTAATTGTTCTTCACGTTGCTGTAATTGCATGGTGGTCAAGAAGGATAAAATCTGGTGCATTTGCTGGATCAGACTCTTCTCAATTTGAATTAAGGAGATGATAATCTGTTTGATGTTGAGGTTAAGATCTAAATAGAACTAATATGGTAACATAACAAGCTGTAAGAGAGGCAATCCATTCAACCCTGCTTTTCTGGTTCCTTGGGTAAATGCATGTAACTTTGGTGCATTCCATTTGTTTTTTATGCAGCAATTTTTTTATTTTATTAATTTAACCAAATAACCGAATTATAAAATTTCTGGAATTTTGCCTTTCTCAATACATTTTCTTTAGGACAGTTCATTTGACTGTTTCATATGACTGATTTCACAATCAAAATTTTAACTCTTCATAACATTTTGCAAAGTGACATAAATCCCTAAACAATTGCTAGGAAAAAAAACTAGCACTTTTTAATGTCCTCTGATAGCAGAGGGAGATGGCCACCCTCAGAAAGGAACAGTACCTCACATCCATGTTTCTATACCAGCATTGCTCAAGCTTAGCAACTTAAGATGGGTGAACTTCAAATCTCAGAATTCCCCCAGAAGCATTCTGGGAGTTGACTTCCACACATCTTAAAGTTGCCAAAATGTAAGAACAGTGGTCTATATTATAAAGAACAGTGGTCTATATTATAAAAAAAAAACCTCTGGCTTTAGAACTCAAAGACTGGGGAGGACAACATATATGAAGAGGAAGAATATGTTTGAATGTTCAATCTTTCTTGTTCATTATCAAGAAAGCACCTGAATATGCACATTCTCCCACAGAATTAATAGTTGAGACATATCTCACGCACTGTACCTACAATTTATGTTGCTTTCATTGTCCTAGTGATTCATATCTATATAATTGTAGTTAAGTAATAATACATGAAGATGTACATCATGTCCTCTTTTGTTTTTGTTTTAATAGATAACAACCTATATCAGTGGCAAATCCCACAAAGCAGGAAGCTCAAGAATTACACAGATTTCAGATATGCTCATTCAGTCAAGACTTAATTGTAAAAACTCTTAAGTTCCTAGATTTACAGAAAACCTATTAAAGCATAGTCTGTTTCCTTTCTGTAGCCTTTTCCCCGAGTTCTTTTCAAACCCACTGAATTCTTCTTCCCTCTTTGCCTGATTTCCACAATCTCTCACACTCACTTTTTTTCATGTGAATGTGATTTGCATGCAATTTTTTGAATTTCTAAATCGCCATTGAATTTATTTTAAAGCTGCGATAATGTTTTGCATTCATTTCAGCCATTTTTATTTCAATGCAATTGTGTCATTGAGTTAGTAAATCCATTACTTTAATTTATAGCACTAATAACACAATACTATAGTTATCATTCTAGGTGATCGGTCTGAATATGGTATTCATTCTAGATTAGTCCCACTGGCTATTAAATAAACATCGAGAATTTTTAATTTTTTTTTAAAATACTACTTGCTTTTCCACTTCCATTGAATGAATTTAAGCAGTTTACAAGTTGTACAATATAAAAATAGTATCACATTAATTTTTTTTTTAAAACCAGTAATGTTTAAAATTAATTTAAGTGCAAACTTTCACAATAATTGCAATAAAACCTCATATTTGGCCCTATCACTTGTCTGAAGCTGATGTACTAACACTTCTGTTAAGTTTGAAGCATGGGCGAGAAAGAATGGAGACGAGCCGGTAAAATGGTGAACTTCAACTCTTTATTTACATGGTGTGACAGCTCGAACTGGACGGCTGCGATAGCCTTCCTTATACAGGCAACCCAATAACTATTTAACCAATAGCAACCCAGGAGTGCTAGCTCCGTTAACCAACACGAATGCTCCGTTAATGGCCAATCAGATTCCCCTGAACGGACCAATCCGATCCTGCCATTTACAGCCAATCAGAAGTGCAGGGCCAGAACCCTGCACTTGACTCCAAGCTCAAGATAATTTTATTTAACCTTTATGCATTCACAACACCCCTTCCCCCTGGCTTCTGTTTACAGGGCGCGGTCACATAGTCCTTAAGGTAGGACGGTTGCTTTATTAGTCTGTTTGATTTTCGCTGCGCATTTTGCATTTGGCTGCAATCCGCTGAGGTAGATCGTTGTTTGGTGAAGGGGTTGCCTCTGGTTCAGAGTTCACATTTCCGTTGTCACCAATAACTTCGACAACTCCCTGAGGTGGATTTACTCCCATCCCTGGTTCCAGTTCCCATGTCTCCATTCTGCTATCGTTCCCTTCGAATGGGTTTTCCTCTAGTTGAAATTCGTCTTCTTCTGTATCTCCCCCCCCCCCCCAGTTTGGTCATAAGGGAGTTCAGAAGTGCCTGACCGGAGCCGTGATCGTAATTGATCGATATGGTGCTTCCATAGTCTATCGTCAGGGCACTGTACAAGGTAGGATCTTGGGCCGGTTACTCGGATTATTGTCGCTTCTACCCACAGACGATCGCCCGATAGGTTTTTAGCATACACCAAATCGCCTACCTGGAAGGTACGGCAATGGCCGCTGGATCCGAGTGGTTTTTCCGGTTCATAAGCTGGGTGTAACCGGTCGAGGTGGGAGCGGAGCTTCCGTCCCATAAGCAGTTCGGTGGGAGTTTTGTTGGTGACGCTGTGAGGTGTGACGTGCTGTAGAAAAAGGATTCGGTTGATTTTCTCATCGATGTTGTCGTATTCTAATTTCTGCAAAGTTTTCTGAACAAATTGGACCATGCGCTCAGCCCTGCCATTGGTCTCTGGGTGCGCAGGTGAAGTGAGCGCATGTCGGATACCGCGGTCAGCCAGGTATTGCTCGAAGGATAGCGTGGTAAATTGGGGCCCATTGTCGGATACCAGAACATCTGGTAATCCGTGGGTTGCAAACAGTCTTTCCAATTTCTTGATGACCACTTCTGTAGTCGTGTTCATCATGCGGTGAATCTCGAGCCAATTTGAGTAGGTGTCGATGGTTAGTAAAAAGGTGTGGCCTTTGGTCGGCCCAGCAAAGTCCAGGTGAATACGGGACCAGGGTCCCCGTGGTGTCTCCCATTCGGTTGGGATTGCCTTTGGTGGGGCATTGCTCACTTCTTGGCATCGATGACAAGCTTTGACCCAAGTCTCGATTTGCTTGTCGATGCCCGGCCACCATGCGTAGCTTCATGCGAGGGCTTTCATTCGCACAATACCGGGGTGGCCATCGTGCAAGGTTCTCAGTCCAGCTTGTTGGAGTCACTCTGGGATAACGACTCTATCACCCCAGATGATATAGCCCTTTTGAGAGAATAACTCTGTTTGTCGAGTTTTGAATGGTGCGAAGTCATCTGGTATCTGTTCCAATGGCCATCCACGTTCCACCCAACTTAGGACTTGTGCTAATGTGGGGTCACGTCTTGTTTCTCTTGCGATATCTCGGACGGTTAATGGCGGTGTGTGGAGTGTCTCGATCTGTAACATGGTTATGGTTGGCGCGGGGTCGTCGAGAGTCTCTGGAAGTGGTGCTCGGCTCAATGCGTCGGCATGGGGAATGGCTTTCCCCGGGAGGTATTGCAGCCGATAATTATAAGCAGCCAAGAATTCTGACCAGCGAGTCATCCTGGGGGATAATATGTAGGGAGTCGGTTTATCTCCGGCTATTATCCCCAGCAATGGTTTGTGGTCAGTCACAATAGTAAAAGCCTAGCCATATACATATTCGTGAAATCTTTTAACGGCAGACACAATCGCGAGGGCTTCTTTATCGATTTAGCTGTAATTTCGCTCAGTTTTTGAAAGCGTCTTTGAAAAATATGCAACAGGGGCTTCGCTACCATTAGGCAGCACATGGCTCAAAATGGCGCCCACTTCGAAAGGCGAAGCATCGCATGTGATGTTTAACGGCAAAGTCTTATTGTACTGCATAAGTACAGTGTCAGAAGTCAGTAGTTTTTTTCCATAAGGGAACGCCAGTTCTTCTCTATGACCCCATACCCAAATTGCTTTTTTGTCCAGTAAACGATGTAAAGGTTCAGCGACAGTTGCTTTGTGCAGTAGAAATACATTATAAAAGTTGAAAAGGCCTAGGAACACCTGGAGATCGGCCTTGTACCGAGGTCTGGGAGCGTTTTTTATTGCTCTTAATTTGCTGTCGGTAGGGTGAATACCCTGACTGTCAATTAAATACCCTAAAAATTCGACACGATCTGTACACAGTTTGCACTTATTCTTTTTTACTTTAAGACCGGTGTCTTGGAATTTCTGTAGAACTAATTTTAAATGAGCCCGTAAGATTTTCGTGGTAGGTGCAGCAATTAATACATCATCAAAGTCGGGGCCCATGCCTTTAATCCCTTGTAGTAGCCTCTCCATAAGACTCTGAAAGATCCCGGGGCTACACTGACGCCGAATTGGAGCCGGGTGCAGTTAAAGGCACCTCGGTGCGTCACAATCGTCTGTGCCTGTGCTGTCTTTTCATCAACACGTAGTTGCTGATATGCCTGAGCTAAGTCTAGTTTAGCGAAGACTTTTCCGCCCCCAGGGAATGGAGGAGGTGCTGCACCACCGGCACCGGATATGCGTTTTGCTGCAGGGCGTGGTTCAGAGTGGCCTGGTAGTCCCCACAAATTCTAATTGAACCATCCGGCTTAATTGGTGTTACGATTGGGGTCTCCCAGGGAGAGTGATCGGTTGGCTCTAGCACCCCCTGAGCCACTAACTTATCGAGCTGTTAATCGATTTTCGGCTTTAAGGCGAACGGAACTCGACGGGGCTTAAGGCGGATGGGAGCTATTTTTGGATTAAGGCTGAATGATATCGGGGTCCCCTTGTACTCGCCTAGTTTTTCTGTGAAGATGTCCCTGAATTCATGGACGAGGTCCTCCTCCCAGTCACTGCCACTGATTTGGTTAATGCCTGTCACTTCAATGCCAAGTGGTGCAAACCATTGCAGGCCTAGTAGGCTAGGCCGATCTTTATCGATCACAGTCAGAGGTAAATACACTGTGCGTTTCTTGAATGAGACCCGGACTCGGCTGGATCCAACGACTGGAATCCGATTCCCTTGATAGTCTTTAAGGATAAGTCTTTGGAAACGGAGGTCTTGGCGCCGGAGAGTAGGGATGAGTTGTTTGAGGGTCCTCCAGGAAACCATCGAGAGAGATGATCCCGAGTCGACTTCCATTTAGCAAGGCTGATTTTTGATGGCCACTGTAATTCGGATTTTCTTGGCATCCAAGGAAGAGGCGTGACCGATAGTAATAGTTTGGTGAGCCTCTTCTCGCTTCGTAGGGCGATTCAAGGTTCGGTTTCTGTAGGAGTGGTTTACTGGTTCTCGCCTTACAGGATGGTTTCCTGTCGATTGGTGATAGTTAGCCCCCTTCGAGGCCAGGCCGGGTCCCTGTAAGCTTCGGCAGACCCGTCCGATGTGGCCTCTGTTTCCACACTCATGGCAGAGTGCGTCGCTGAATTTGCATTCGGACCTGGAATGGTTGGCCACGCAGCTGACGCAGGGGTGTAGGGACTTCGGGTAGTGGTCCCGATTGGACCGTAGTCGATGGACCTCTTCTTCGTCGCTGTCTGACGACGAAGAGAGGTCCTCGTGGTGGGTCGTCAAAAGCTGTCCTTCTGACTTGGGTGAAATGTCGCCTGTCGGTTGGTGTACCGGAGCGCGGTTGCGGCGCAGTTGGGCAGCCGACTTCCTGGTTGCTTCTGCTGCAGTAGCATCAGCGATGGCATCAGCAAGGCTGATGTCGCCTTTCACCATCAGCTTGCTTTGCACACCTGGTGCATCTAATCCCAGGACTATTCTATCTCTCAACGCCTCTTCCAGGTCGGCGAACCCGCAGAGGCCTCCCAGGTTTTGGAGGTCTGCGATGAAATCGGTGATGCTTTCTCCTTTTCGCTGGTTTCTTTGGTAGAACTCATGCTGTCTTACGAGCTTGGGCACGGTCGGTGCATAATGAGCTCTTAGTAGGGGTTCGAGGACGTCCCAGTCCATAGCCTTCACTTCAGCTGGCTTGGCTAGTGCTTTAGCCATCTTAAATACGGTTGGTCCGCAATGTGTTAGGAATAACGCCCTTTTCTTCCCGGTTGAGGCATCCTTCAAATTGTTAGTTTCCAAAAACATTTGGCAACCATCCATGTAGGACTCCCAGTCCTCTTGCGCTGGGTCGAACGGAGCGGGTGGTATGACGCCGATGGACATGGTTCCGGCGTTGTGCATCGTCAGTCATGTGCTCAGCTTCTTCTTCTTTGTTTCAGTCAGCTCTGCCGTCTCCACATCCCACCTTCGTCACCAGTGTTAAGTTTGAAGCATGGGCGTGAAAGAATGGAGACGAGCCGGTGAAACGGTGAACTTCAACTCTTTATTTACATGGTGTGACAGCTTGAACTGGATGGCTGCGATAGCCTTCCTTATATAGGCAACCGAATAACTATTTAACCAATAACAACCCAGGAGTGCTAGCTCCGTTAACCAATACGAATGCTCTGTTAATGGCCAATCAGATTCCCCTGAACGGTCCAATCAGATCCTGCCATTAACAGCCAATCAGAAGTGCAGGGCAGAACCCTGCACTTAGCTCCAAGCTCAAGATAACTTTATTTAACCTTTATGCATTCACAACAACTTCTCCTCTTCTTCATCTTCAAAACAGCTAAGTTTTTACCAGTTTCTAAACTTGTAAGAACGGGGAGCTGTCTTAATGTTAGAGAACAAGCTATTCCATAAGAGAGAACCTCTCTAGCAGAATGTTACTTTCAAAGTTCCCATTCATCACACTCTAAGGGTTGCAGGCTTAAGTAGCCACTCAAATGTCCTGAAACAAATGCATTTCCTGCAGTTCTGTACATTACGACAATAAGAGTTTCATCCAATTAAAATATGAGCACTTGTGTAATGTATCACTGGAAGTTTTTTTTTGTTGATGTACAACAGGCTAAAGCACTCTGAACGTCAGATTATGAGACCTGAATAATATAATTTGAAGATTTATATTCCAGTTTTTTAAAGCAAAATTATACGATATACATGGAACAATGTCTTATTCTGCACAATTACAGCTATGATAGAATGTAGAGATATATAATGGAACTGATTGTGCTATTTTTTCAGTGAAATTAAATTTGTTCGCATTTATTGTTTGTTTTATTTAAATGGCTTCAGCCAAATAATTATAATAAGTCTGCCACATCTGATCTATGAAACCCAGAGAACTAAGATAATTTTTATATTACTATTTGCAACTTAGATTTTATAGCCCTTTTTTGCAGAAAAGCTCCATATAGAGGTTATATGAACTTAAGCATCAATTCTGACTTCTCTCAACATCAGTACTCAGTAGGTAAAGATATTTCAATGGTAACTTATTAGTTATATGTATGTAATCTAAAATGTTATTTAAATGTTTTTTTTCCTTTTTATTATAGCACCAGTACTGGTTGCCATGGATGCCAGCTGATGGTATGAAGTATTTTAGTTTAACCTCACAGGATTGTTGTTGTGAAAAAAATAGAAGGAAGAAGATATATTGGATGTGTTCGCTGCCTTGAGTTAATTGTAAAAATAATAAAGACTATTAATAATAATAATAATAATAATAATAATAAATAATAATAAGTATTAATACCAAATAAAATAAATGAATAACGTAGCCTAGACCAGAGGTGGTATTCAGCAGGTTTTGACCTGTTCTGGAGAATCCGTAGTGGAAATTTTGAGTAGTTCGGAGAACCATCAAATACTACCTCTGACTGGAGATTTTACAGTATCCTTCCCCTGCCACGCCCACCAAGCCTCGCCCACAGAACTGGTAGTTAAAAATTTTGAATCCCACCACTGGCCTAGACATATAACACATGAATCCTTCATTCTGATAAAATTCAATAATAAAACATAAAATAGTTTAAAATCCAAAGAGTTTCTATCCTATTAAACTTTACCTTATTCTTAACCCTGCTATTTTCAATGGGACATGTCAAAATTTATGCCAATTACATAGTATACACTCCCAAGGAATTAAGTAAATGTTGTCTTTCTGAACTGATCACTTATGATTTATACATTATTCTATTTTATTATAATGAGATGTGACAAGTAGGCAGCCAGACTGAAACTTCTGAACACACAATATTTCAGTGTTTCAGGATGACATTTAACTGTGTCTATTAATCAATACCTTATATTAATTCTTTAATCAGATTCTTAAGCTTTTTAAACTTAAATAGATGATAAATTCTAATAGCAAACTATAAAGATTGGAGTTTTTCCAACCTCCCCCCCAACTCTCTTCAAAGGTCTTTCCAGCTCTTCCAGTAATGGAGTAAGTCCAGTCAGGAAAAGAAAAACAAACAAAGAAACAAAATGATTTGGTACATATGTATTTTTTCTTCATATTTTGTCCAATGTCCAGTCTGAACAATACACAAAAGTTGGGTTTACATATGTGCTTAACCCAGTCAACCTCTAATAACACAATCATGTTCAGTATTTAGAGAGCCAGTCTGCTGGAGTACTTAAAGCACTAAGCTAAAAGCTAGAAGATAATAAGTTCTAGTCTCACCTTAGGCACAAAACCAGTTGGATGATTCTGGACCTGTCACTCACTCTCAACTTTAAGGTGGCAATGGCAAACCACTTCTAAAAACTTTGTCTGCAGGGACTAATCCAACACTGACTGAAGGACACAGACAAAATATAACCCCTGCCCACTTTTTCTAACAGTCTGGCAATCCATGACTATGATTGTACAGGAAAAGTGTTGTTGTATGAGTAGTAGTAGTTCTTAAACTGGGGGACAATTACTCTCAATTTGGCAATTGGGCATTTCCTGGGGATAAAGGGATATTGTCAGTCAAGGGTCTAGTTTGGGACTGTTTGTTTTGGAGGCGGGGATAGGACTGATGACATTATTTGACATCAGGAAAGTGTAACTGGGTCAAACCATTTAAGAACCATTGTCTTAGATCAATAATCCTTTCCCCACAGTCAAGGGGAAAAAAAAGTGATGAAATCTGGTCAATATTTGGGAGGCAGGTTCTTTCAAGCCACAGCAGTGTATTCTATAACAGAACAGCTTCATTCACTCCATCCAGATCATTTAGTTGGAAGGTGCATTGGGGAGAACTTGTGTACTATCCTACAGCTGAGTGGTCTTTGATGTTTCAATGACATCCCATTCTTGGCACTGACCTGGTTAAGCATCACTCCAGTCTATATTATTTCAGCTTCTAGACTGAGAATCTGTCATTAAACTTATAAAGGAAAAGCATTTTACTCCTAATGAAGCAAGGACATTACTCCTAATGAAGCAAGGTCTATATACCATATTTTATAAGTCTGGTCACCTGTCTGAGACTGAAATTGGAACAGAAGTCACTTGAAATGAGTCCCTCTCCAAACAGGCGCCAAGTGCTATCAGATCTGACATATCAGCCATCTGTTTCCAGAATAGGAGTGGGGATGAGGTGGGAGGGGGGTGCGGAGAATTGATGTTCCTCTTATGTAGCAGTGGAAATTCAGCCTATTCTATGCAAGAATCTTTGGCTGAGAGCCAACATCTTTGAACTTTTCCACATAACTTGACATCCTTGCCCCAATTTCTCTGACTTATACAAACAGCTGGGAATAAAACGTTTGTCTAGAAGAAGCTGGGGCAGGGCTAGATTGCTTTTCATTCTTTAAAAAAAAAATAAAGGAAAAAGGGCAGTAGTTTTGAAAAGAACTGTATAAAATTCAGCCAGGGCAGGCAGCAGAGAGAAATTTCTGTCAGAGCACTGTGATAAATGAAAGGGCTCTCACGGCCCGACAATTTGTTTAGACCTCTTGTTTCGACTACAACTCTGCTTCACAAAACTAGCATTGAAGAATCTCTCGTTCAAACATAACATAACCTGACAATGATCAGCCCACTGGGCTTTTCTTAAGAGAAGGCCATATTGTTCAGCTCAGGAAAAATGCTCTAGCTGTACATGTCCTGAGACATGCAGGAAAAGCAGTGTGCGGAAGACTTTCCAGTACATTAGTAGTATATGAAAGGAACTGACCACTTGTACATTAATATTGCCTTGTTCTAGGGAATGACATATGGGAAAGCACTGAAAAAGAGACAGCTTATTTCCTCCATATTTTTTGTTTTGTTTTGCTTTGATAACCAAAGCACTGGGACATGATGGTTGCAATGGTGCAAGGACTCACTAGTAGTACTGATGGCTAAAGATATTATATAATTGGCATAGAGCTTAGCAAATTGTTTTCACTCCAAATGACTTCATTTTTTTCTCCCTCTTCCTATTCACTCCCTCCCTCCCCTAAATTTACAGCACCTACTGCATATTTACTTTAGAAATGGTTGTGACATGAAGCATTTTGTACAGCAGCCAAATCCATTAATACAAAACAGGTTTCTGCTAATGGCTTCCGAGTGCTCTTATTTTTGTGCATACCGTAGACAATTTTTTCAAAGTGTTGAAAAAGGCATTAAAATGTATGTTCTACAAACATTTGACTTGATGAGCAATGCAATTTTTAGAAGAGTAAACCAAAAAATAATATAAGCCAGGGCATACTTCATTAGCCAGCTTCCCATTAATTTCAGCGGGAAAGGATTTAACATCTGCTTTTCTATCACATAAAACAGTGGAATATTGTCAGGGCAGGGATGGGTTGCATCATAACATTAAAAACAAAAAGACAATTGTGAAGAAATGTGCATGTGTTTAATAAATGTTACCATTTGTGTATATCAACTGTTTTTCCAACTCCCTTTCATTTTAATGGAGTTTATGCAGACAAATTTCCTTGTAGGTAATTAGAGTTCATCCTATACATAAGATTTGTTTGAGAAAGACTTAATATTAAAGTGAAGGGGAAAAGGGAGCTGAGATTTCATACTGAGCAAGAGCTGCTGGTAAGTTCAGTGGTGTAACTGACATTTCAATCGATATTTTTTTTAGCAAGGTTTGCCCAGGAGATCTTTCCAGTGGAATGTGATCATTCATTGCCATCTGAGATATATCATCCTATAAGGACATGAGCAATCTGAGGTTAGATTCAAATGCTATAGATATCAACAAGGTGGAAAAAATATACACATGTTCATTTTTCAGATGAATGGGATATAAGCATACCTTTATATAAGCATACCTTTGCTTGAACTGTGCTTTTTCTTTTCTTATTAGGTGTGTTCTGAGTTTCATAAAGAATGACAATTGCTATATAATAATAGCTGCTAATAACCCTTAATAAAGTACTATGGTCTCTAAAGCAAGCAACTGCAATGATATTTCCTAACAGACAGGAAGCAGCAGGTGAAGCTAGGCAGAATCACATCTGATACTGCTACAATTAACACAGGATACCCCCACCCCCAAGGCTGTGTGCTTTCTCCACTTCTCTTCTCCCTATATACCAATGACTGCCTCGCAAATGATCCATCTGTTAAAATACTGAAATTTGCAGATGACACAACAGTGATTGGTCTCATTCGAGACAACGACAAATCCGCATACAGACAGGAGGTTGTACAACTTGCCTCATGGTGTAACTGGAATAATCTGGAACTGAATACACTCAAAACCATAGAAATGGTGGTAGACTTTAGAAGAAACCCTCTCATGCTACCACCTCTTACAATACTAGACAACACAATATCAACAGTAGAGTCCTTCAAATTTCTAGGTTCTATCATATCACAAGACCTAAAATGGACACCTAACATCAAAAAAGGACAACAAATGGACTTCTGGTTTGAAGGGCTTCGGCAACAGACAGGAATCCATGATTGTGCGTGGTTTCTGTCTGGGCTCACCGCTGGAGTGCCCCGAGCCAGCTGGTTTCGGGGCTAAGCCACCCGGTGGAGGTGGTGAAGAGGGGGGAGACTGCCAGCAGGGTTGAGGAAAGCCGCATCTCTCCTCCTCAGCTGGCCATTACTCCCTTTCCCGAAGGCGGTAGGAGTGGTGTTCAGAAATGGCCACCTCAAAGAAGAACTCAACCAGAAAAGAACGTGCAGGAGGAAGATAAGAAGTGAAAATTTTGGCTGACCGGGTTAAGTTGAAAAAGCAATAACTAAGGTACCCTGGAATTTAAATTTTACAAAAATAACATCGCTCCCAAAGAAGAGTCGGAAGCAGCGAAAGAAAGCGAAAAGGGAAAGGTTTGGCTTTTTTTCTCTCTCTCTCCTTCCCTATATTGACAACTAAGAGACTTAAATAAGAAATCGGAAAAATCCGCTTTGGCATCAATAGGCAATTAAGCTGAAAATAAAACAAAATGCCAAAGGAAGAATAAAGATTTCTGGACAAACTTTTTCTTCTATAAGCAGGAAGGGAGAGAAAAAGAATAAGGGCAGGATCTGGAAGAGGGAGGAGACTGCCTGGACTTTAAAAGAATCTAAAGTAAAATTTCAATAAGACTTCAAAAACATACATTTTAACTGAAACTTTGCAACTAAATAGTAACCCCAGGAAGAGAAAGTGAAAAAAAAAAAGAAAGAGCAAAAAAGAAGCAGCTTGCGTGTATTTGGATTATTTGGTGACTTTTGGATTTTTGGTTATTATATTTGAATGACTAAAATCAATTGGGTGGTTGTTTAAAAATTTATACAATGGCATCACTTCTGGATGAATTGAAAATGGAACTTAAAAAGTACAAAGAAGATGCACAAGAAGGGATGGGTTCTTTTGGCTTCATTTTTCAATTCTTAGAAATGGAGATTTGGAACTATGAGAAACAACAAGAAACGTCTGCAAAACAAGAAGACTGGGACAAAGAAGAAGCCATCTTTAATGAACAAGTAACTCTATGTGGGGGAAAAAGGAAAGAGGATGGAGATTTTAAGACTTAAAAAAACAATTAAAGAAAAGAAAAATAATGCAAAAAATAAGTATAATACTGGAAAGCAACAGAAAAGGGGAATACAGAAGAGGGAAATAGAGGTAGACAGACAAAGGGGTAAAAAGGGGAGAGAAAAGAAGAGAGGGAAGAAGGAAAGGAAAAGAAGTTACAAAGGTCCGGAGCAAGATATAAAGAAACAGGACCTATTTAGAGATAATGGGTGAAAATCTAACTGAAAAAGGGATTCTGTAAAGGTACATAAGATTGTATTGTTATATTTGTAATAGAAATAGCTTTAGAAAATTGGAAACAACATATGATTAGAATGAGGGATAAAATAGTTAGTGTAATTTAGTGAAATGTTTGTGAATAAAATACATGAAATAAAATAAATGAGAAAATTGAATTAGGAAGGAATGGGAACATTTTAATTTGTCAATGTTTTATCAAATATAAGTGAAGGGTGGGGGGAATTAACTATGGAAAGTTTATAATTGTTCCCATAGAAATATGATATTTAATTGAAAAGCAACGTGAAAAATGTTAAGGCTTTAATGAATATTAATATTAATGATAGAATTGAATTGGAATGGAATGTTGTTTTAATTATATACATTTATAATTTTTTTCTTTTTTCAAGAATACAGTGTGTAGTTTAAGAATGTACCAAGCAGAATCCAAATGGAAGTTATGTATTATATTGAGTATCACAACTTTAGGGGAAAGATATAAAGGCGTCATACTCCAATGAGTAACTACAGGATAAATTTTGTTTAATGAGAAAAGATAATAGACAATTGAAACAGGACAGCTAAAAATATAAACATAATGATTTGAATTGAGATGAAATAAATAAAATAAAATTGAGAAAATTAAAAGAGGGGAGAAGTTATGTAGAAAATGTAAAATAGTAATAAGATATGGAATAGAATATAAAAATGAGCATGACCTGAATTTGCATCCGTACGAAGAAATGTAACCCGGGATTATGCTGCTTTCAAAAAAGATGTTTTATTTGTATTTCTTCTCTTTTTGTGAAAACTCAAATAAAATTTACTAAAAAAAAAAAAAAGCACAACAAAGGATGTTCTTTCTGTGCCAACTCAGAAAGCTCAAACTGCCTAAGGAGCTGATAATACAACTCTACAGTGGAATTACTGAGTCTATCACCTGCACCTCTATAACTGTCTGGTTTGGTTCTGCAACCCAACAGGACAGATACAGACTTCAGAGGATAATTAGGGCTGCAGAAAAAACAATTACTACCAACCTGCCTTCAATCAAGGACCTGTATACTGCACGAGTCAAAAAGAGGGCTGTGAAAATATTTACAGACCCTTCACATTTTGGACATAAACTGTTTCAACTCCTTCCCTCAAAATGATGCTATAGAGCAGTGGTTGCCAAACTTTTGGACATCAGGGACCACCAAACTCATAATTTTAAATCCCATGGAGCAGAGACCCCGGGAAAGTCTCCAAAAAAAGTCTGCAGGAAAATTCCCCTGTTTTTCTACTGATCGATCATTCTTTATTTGGGATCGCAGGATACTGTCGCCAGTTCCATTTTCAGGGGGCGGGGGTGGGGGGAGACTTTTGGCTTCATGCAAGGAAAGCAGCAGAAGTCTTTCTTTCTCTCCCCCAAACTCCGCCAAAAACGAGTCTTTGCTGGCGCAGCCTCTTGGAGCAGGATGCCTTTCAAGGTCCCAAAGAATTATTTCTGGTGGAGTTTGGGGGAGAGAAAGAAAGACTTTTGTTGCTTCTGCTGCTTTCCTTGCATGAAGCCAAAAGCAGAAGAAGGAAGTGGAAAGAAGCAGCCCAGTGGCCAGGCCAGGTGTGTGGGGAGAGTGGGGCAAGTTCCTCCCTCTGCCCTTTCCCCCTCCCCTCACTATCTCGTGTTGTTCGCAAGGGATGCAAGCCTTTTGTTCCCATGGACCTTGTGGGTGGCACAGCCTTGTGTTCCTGCGAAGCCTGGATTAATTGCTTTTGGGGGTGCTTTGGGGGTGACATTTCTCTACAGACCACCAACATTTTCTTGTGGACCAACAGTGGTCCCCAGCCCACTGGTTGGCAACCACTGCTATAGAGCACTGCACACCAGAACAGCTAGACACGAGAACAGTTTTTCCTCGAAAGCCATCACTCTGCTAAACAAATAATTCCCTCAACACTGTTCAACTATTTACAAAGTCTGTACTATTATTACTATTAACCTTCTCATCCCTCCTTATCACCCATCCCCTGCCACTTGTGACCGTATGACCGTAACTGTCACCTGTATCCTTACGATTATATTGACTGTTTCCTAGTATGATTTGATTGCTCATTGTACCCTATGACTATCATTAAGTGTTGTACCTTATGATTCTTGACTCTTGACAAATGTATCTTTTCTTTTATGTATACTGAGAGCATTTGCACCAAGACAAATTCCTTGTGTGTCCAATCACACTTGGCCAATAAAGAATTCTAATATCAATGGAATGGTCATTTCTAGAATTAATTTTCCTCTTTGATATGAGCAACCAAATTTATTTAATTATTCATTAATTATGTTAGGAGTGCATCATTGAAACATCTTCTGTAGAGCAGGTATTGCTATGCCCTGAATAAATCCTCCACAGATGTTTTTCACTGCTATTGATTATCCAATCTGTTCTTCTCCAAACAGTTTCTCTCAATATATCCTTGTGTACCAGATCATTATTTAAGAACAACACATCAATTGGTCTTGATAATTGAAAGTGATGGAAATTGTGGTCTATTGTATTTGCAAGCATCAATTTAGGGAATAAAGTAAGTTTTGCTTATTCCTTAAAAATAACAATTAAAAAATCCCAACTGCCTCCATTCCCCCCACCACCCCCCAGAAAACACTGTTTAAAACTTTATCCTACAATATGGATAGCTGTTGTTTTCAGTCTATTATATATTGAGTTGGTAGGTTTGCAATGTACTGCATATTTTTTTAGATAAAAAAAATTGTGAAAAATTCATTTAAGTCTAGTTAATACCCTTGACTAATAGTATAATTAATTTTGTTGTATGTTGATTAATGTAAGCCAGTATATTATATGATACAAATGAATACCCAAGAAAAATACCTTTAAAATTATTGTGTTCTTTGTTAGATTTTATTTGAATATTAATTGATTTGATAACTTTCTCAATCTGTCCAAATGATTCAAAGTTCTTCATACTATACTTTGATACTGATTGATCAAGATACATCTTTTCTAGTACAAAAGATTCACATAACTCATCAGATATTTTCATTTCTTTTGATGATAGTTGTGCTGAAATGTAGCCTATTATATTATATATTCATTCTTTTTATTAGTCTTCCTGATTAAAAGTTGTATTGATGGGAAAAGATAGCAAATTTGGCCTTATTCGGATACCTGATAGATTAAGACTAGGTTTACATATGTTAAACCAGTTTTCTTTAATCATTGTTTGGTGAATAAGTCATCTATCTTAATAACAGTTTAAGCTCTAAACTATGTTTTACAAGCCGTATCTGGTGGGTTCTGAGGCATGTAAGCCCAAACCAAAAAAATCATCTTCATTCTTGGCTCCTTCTAAGAAACAAGCCAAAATATTTTATGGGCGGTGAGTGGGTTTGTGCTATTTCTCCATTATGTAAATGGAGCACAGTATGTGGAAAACTGGAAGAGCCGGGAAATGCAAGAATAATATAAAATTAATATGATTATTGATACAAAATATTAGAAATGAAAAGAAATTGCTCATCATTTTTGAAATACAATTGCAGCACAATAATATTGTTTTCTCAAGTTGGTGAATTGTTCGTGTAAAATAGATAAAGTAACCCATTTTTAACATTTTTAACTCATCTCTGGCACCAGAAGTCTGGGACTGACATAGGAAGAATTGACTAATAAACTTAGGAATACAGACAGGATGATTACTTTTGCGAAGGATGATTTCCAAGACTTGGCTCATTTTTACTTCAGTACAAAATGAGTAATTATGAAACCACTAAATGCTTACATTATTTGATTTTAGGAATGAAATTGACTAAACCAGTTTGACAGAGCTGACCCTGTCATCAGACAAAATAAGAAAGCAGTCTCAGGTAGCAGATGCTGGAAAAAGTAAAGTCGTGACAAGGTGCATTGGCCAAAATTCCACTTCAAAAATAGGGTTTCCAAGGTAGCTCACTGTCCTTAGATGGCATCTGCTGAAGAATAAAGATTCAAGATTGAAGAAAAAAATAATGGAAAGCTACAGCACAAATTTATCTTGCCTTTGTCTTAGGTTGAAAAATAAATTGAATCTGTTCAGGATGAACTGTTTTATTAAAACAGTAGTCACTGATATACATGTTAGCATGGGAAAAGATGGTGTGATGGGAAAGAGTGAATAGATGACAAAGAGAAAGAATGAATGTGTGGAAGGAATCAAATGATGTATTTTCAACATAGCTACTGTACATTGTACATTCTCCATTTATAGTATTTCAGGTTTAAAGCTACCGTTTTGAAATTAGTTTGGCTCAGCTTGAAACATGTAGTTTTTTTAACAAATAGCTTGATATGTTTTGTTTTACTAATATGACCTTTTTCAAAGGGCAAGATAAGACAGCAATTTCTTCAAATTAGTCTGTTTAATATAGATAAGTGAAAAAATTATTCATTTGAAAAATACTACTTAATGAAGAATCTTGGTAGGGATGGAGCCAAAACACAGTGTGAATATACAGATTGAGCAATCTGATTATATCACTGAAGGCAAATGGAGACTTCATAACAGAAAGGCAAATATTTTTGGCCAGAGATGCTATGAAAAAAGTCTGTTAAAGCAAACAAAAGTCACTTGATAGTCCTGCTAAAAAGGCTGACAAAACTGGCATGGTTTTGATGGATCATTACTGTTCAGGCAGCTTTCCCCCTTTCTATGTGCAAGATAACCAACCTCCACGTGCAACTGTTATAAATAATTGTGACAAAGCAGGGTAATAATAAACTATACCCTCTGGTAACCCATGTGAATAAATTTGGTATAAAAACAATCTGAACTAGATAAAATAGAAATGGCCCTCAGAAATCTTGTGGACTGAACTGAAACTCTTATACACTTCCTCACAAAATCCTCAAATTTTGGCCTGGGCTGCGACTCCTACTGTGCCCTTTGTTTAGTTTTAGTGAAATGTCAACAGCATTTCACAAAGTTTTGTAAAATTCTCTTGGATTTTTTCACTGCAGCACTGCTGTTCTTCCAGCCTCAACAACTGGAAGCTCCCAAACTCATACTGAGTCATAACTGACATTTCTATATCATGCAGAAATAAATTGGCACAAATGATGTTAAAAGATTAGTTATATAATTATACAAATTACACAAATCATTAAATATACCATAAATATGGATTTAATGGAATTTAATGGAATGCAATGGTTATTTTTCCTCCCAGACAAAAGTGCAGTCATATGGTTCATACTTGGAGCTCCAATTGAATTTAACAGCCCAGCCACACCTGCATGGACATTCATTGATGCCCATATATTAATTTCTGTCAGCATTGTTTCTGCTTGTCATGTACAGTAGGATAATGGACATATACAGAAAAGAGAATGAAACATAGAATTAGATTTACACAAAGGCGAGGGGTAACATTAAACGTAAACATGATATTCGGTTGCTTGCTATTCCTGAGAAGTTATCACAAGGCATATCTCAAAATGTAAGGTATAACTCAGTTTAGCAACAATGCATAACTTTTGAAGAAGAGCTCGGATTTCAACATTAAGTTTATTTTCATGTTCTGCGGGATGCGAAACATTAAAGGGTCAGCTTTCATGCCTTTGCTTCAAGAAAGGCTGCAACTGGATTATTTTCATTGAAATGTTAAAAGATTTACTTCAAGGGACCTGGAAAAGATCAGATGAATCACTTGTATCTAGTGTGCAATATTTACTCATTATTGAAGAATCCATTAAATAGAGGGGCAGTGAATCAGTTTGTTGCACAAAGCTATTCAGTGGTCAACTGTACACTGTCAGAGAGTTCATGAAAAAGTCATTAGCTTGCCTCCCCTCCTCTTTCACTGTCACGCAGCATCATGTCATAAATAGAGTGGCTTGTCGAGCCAGATATCAATCTATCTAGGTATCACCCACTTCCTGTTTCTGGCCATATGTTTCTTTTATTTATGTCAAGAAAATAGCATTTACAGAACCGCTGCAAGTTGTTTACAGAAGTTTAACTCCTGTGATATAGTCCCGCTTGTGTTGCATGCTTTTAACCCATGGATAATACATGAGCTTGTACATTTTAAAATATGCTACTGCATGCACAATAGAATAAACACAGACCTGAACTGACAGCACCATCTGCCAAACACAGTTGATGTCAGGGGACTGGTCTCTGCACACTATTCTGCCTCTTTGCTCTTGAGATTATAATATTTGAAAGGCATAAATAACCTATTTTTTCCCCCAGTTTTATTGATTATTCAAATTCCTTGAAAATAACTTCACTAAGAAGCAGAACTCTATTTGGAGCTGATGTACTCTTATTGTGAAATATGAGGGAGGAAATTGGTGAATCATTTCCCTTATTTTCAGGTGTTATGGAATGGGTATAGTGATGAGTGTGCATATGTGATCATCTTGATAGAATTATGTGAGTCATAGTGAAAATATTTGGGAAGAAGGGCGCCAGACTGGAGAATGCCCATTCAAATTTGGGGATAATTTTAATCTTGTGACAAATGTTTATGAACAAATTTTGGGGTGTGAAAATGGTGGGCTTTTCCAAGCTAAAACTGACTTTTAGGAAGGAAGGAAGGAAGGAAGGAAGGAAGGAAGGAAGGAAGGAAGGAAGGAAGGAAGGAAGGACTATCATTCTTGCTAAATGTATATTGGAGACAAGTCAAAGTCAAAAGACCATCTGCCAAAATCTTTAAAACAGCCCTTGAAATATGGAATGAAATGGAAACAGAGCAATAAAAACTGAGCCTATATGCCTTTGGAATGTTCTTCTGCTGGACATGCCCTACAGACCTTTAGCAATTGAGACCCAGATATTTCCTAGGACTTTGTCAGAGGAAGTCCTCAAGGGTGAGCTATAGAAGTTTTCAGTTCTATGTTCCTTTTAATGTGCTATTTAATTATTTATGGTTTTTCAACTTATATACACAACTCAATCATATACCTTGAATTGAGCATCCATATGAAGGCAAAAATAGGAAGAAAAAAACTTAGGTTCAGTGACCAACAGATTACCCAAGTGAAAATATGTCAAGAGGAAGAAGAATTGAAAATGATTCTTAATTTTACCATTATTCAAAATGTTCTAAAACTGGTTTGGTTGATCTCACCTAGGCAAGCAATGGTTTTCTTTTGTTTTTTTTTGAAAATTAAAAAAGAATTAACCCTTTATGCCTTTCGTTTAATCTCCCAGGATCTCCCCTCATGATGTTCAAGAAATGACACAACAGAGCCTTATGAACCCCTTCATTTTATCCAGAACAACATCAACTATAGATCTGATATTTGGCAGAATTGTTCCCTAGCATAGACACTACCATTGTTGCAAATTTAATCATGTTTTTCCTCAATTAACACATTGGTCAGCAATTTTTATAGTAAGATTTAAAGATATAGCGTGTGGCTCTTGGTTGCATCAAACTTTATGAGTATTAGTATCATTCATTCCAGGATATAGAAGAATTCATCACAGCCTTACATATTTTAATTTTCCTATAAATTTCATCACTATCTGTTGAAAAGAAAATGGAGGTGGTTCCATTTTTCCTATCTAGTTTAATAAGAAACGGAGCATCTTCCACTTTTGAGATGAATACCATGGATTCTAGTCTCAAATTAGAATTCATTTTTAAAGTGATCCAGATTAGATCATGTCATTTGCTGCATTGTGGAGTAGATGGACTTTACACCGTTCCTAATTTGTTTTCCTTGAAAATACCTAGTATTGACAAATGGATGTAAAAAAAAAAGGTGGCATACTCTGAGAAATGAAGTATGTAGAAGTGCTTGAAATACATAAATATTAAGTATAGAATCATGTTACTGCCTTTTCATGTTAACCGAATTGTCTTCATAGTAAAGCCATTATGAGTTTCTTAAGCCGTAGACTTTCAACAATGAGCAAGAAATAGAATTGAAATGATTATTTCATGTAGCAATATGATATTGTATTACTGAGCAATGATCAAAGCCTTCTGATCGGTAAACTACAGTATATTCAGCAGGGTTGTAAAACTTGGCAAAAACCTGAGGCAAGGGGGGAAACATGTATGTACACAAATGATAGCACATTGGAGTATATGTAATACCTAGTTGTTAAAACTCTTCACAGATATCAGTTGGTTATTTTTTAAAATGTATACCTTGGTTTGCAAAAGAAGTATGTTGATACATGAAGTTGAAAAATAGGATTATTATTGTTTAAGGTACATTGAAAGGATTTTTTTGTTTATAAGGAAAATAGCCTTTTTGCCTGTTTTTCTCATTTTTAGCTATTTAGGAGCAGCAAGCCGGTAAAATGTTAACGCTGAAAGCAGAGGAAGCTGTCAACATTCAACCAAAACAAAGAAAGTTGTGTGTTCTGGAGATGTCAGAAAGCAGAAAAAAGCAAAAATAAATGAATAGTCAGAACATTGCCACTGCATAAATTTCTACTTTCTACTGTAAAACTCTCAGCAATATTTAGATTATCCAGGTAATCTGAGTGTTTTTAGCACTGACCTTGTGGGCTATCGTAATACAAACTTACAGTATTTGTGGTCTTTGATGCTTTTTGAGCTTGGTGATTTTCTTGCAGATGTTTCATTACCTAACTGATTCTCTGTTTATATACAAGTAGCTCACTCTATAAGCATTGGAATATTCTTGGTAGTTCCTTGATTAGGCTGTTTACTGTTTGATTATTTGCCTGAGTTGATAGGTCCTTGATTGAGATATTGTTTATTCCTTGATTGTTGGTCTGTTGTTAATCCTGGTGTTAATGTCTGCTTATCTGGGTGTTTGGTTCCCAGTATGTCAAGATGGAGTCTTGACAGTTTGGGCTCTCCCTTGTTTCATGGTTCTGATCTTTGTGTACAAATGGTATACATATTTTTATCAGTAGTGAACTTTTCCTTTGCCTCTGGGTATATGAATAACTGAACATTTGTTTTGATTGTCTAGTGAATCATAAGGATTTTGCAAAATACCATGGATATTGAAAATGAATGTTCTAATTGCACTTATTACTTTTATGCTATTAAACTATTGAACTCTTCTTAAAAATTAGTCACTACAAGCTTAATAAACATGATGATTCAAAACTAAATTGATAATAAATTTAAAATGTCCCTTATTTATCACTAGACTTCTATGTTGCTACTAAATTATACATTTAGCTTAGGGCTACCATATGTGCAAAACTCTGGGCGACAGCTCTGGATTTCCTTTCTTGCTGCTATCTATTACCTATCCAGAATGCCCACTCCCAGATTTATAATCATAATCTTCTGTTCAATTATGTCTGATTCTCAGAGACTGCCTGGATAAGTCCCTGCAGTTTTCTTGGCAATGTTTTTCAGAAGTGGCCTTCCACTGTCTTGTTCCTAGGGCTGAGAAAGTGTGACTGGCCCAAGATATCTGAGGCTTTGTGCTTAAGACAGGACTAGAGCTCACAATCTCCCATTTTTAGTCTGATGTCTTAACCACTAGAAATTGTCTTTCATTTACAGGGGAAAAACCTAACATCAAGGATCCCCACATTATTCAGATAAATGAGACTTCTTTTTTCTTTCACACAACATTCCACAAAGCAGATTAAAAAGAAGTATGATGTTTTTAAAAACATAATGAAGCAGAGTAAAAATACAAAAGTAAAAATGCAACAAACTATCTATACAGTATAATACACTATACTTTTAGGCATAACAATTCTTCATCTCTTAAAACTTACTGAAAGAAAGGACTTAGTTGCAAATGAAGAAAACTTAAAAAAGAAAGATCTTCCAAGCAAAGAAGGAAAATACCATCAAGATACTCCAAAATTTGGGTCCCACAATGGAGAAGCTGAAGGTTTGGAGTAATGGAGGATGCAAGTTCCCCTTTATCAACACCTTTTGAGAGTCAGAATTTATTAAGATGAATGATCTTATTTTAAGCAAATGTAAACAGAAATAAAACCAAAGATTTAACAGTGAGATAGCTGTGAGATATAGAAATAGTTTCAGAAATAGTTTCAATCACATTCTGATTTACCATTAACTTCAACTTTACATTTAGGAATGGACAATTCTTGCCATTTTCATGTTTGCTAGCCAATCATAGGTCAATTTCTCTTGAGAAATAAAAATATTTAAAGGGCAAAAAATAAAAGCAGCTCATTAGCTGTTCTTATCCTAAGGCACTTTGATGAAGTTATATCTGATTCCAACAATATGAAATAATTATGAATTTACAAAGTTCTGTGAAAACTGCAATATGAAAAACATTTGCAGTTAAATTATTATATCCCAATCTCTTATTTTTGATAAGGAATTTGCTTTATCAGTAAAAATTCAGATCTGCACTGGGTAATTTGAGAGAAAGGGGTAGTCCAGAATCTGGATCTTTCTCACCACGGCCATCTTGTTGGCATCAGACTTGGACTCCCTGATATAAATGCCTTTGGGTCCTCCCATTAGGGCAATGGGAATGGAAGTGTATAAGATAAATTTTTTGGTCCTTTTTGTTTTGGACTTTAAAAACTACATACTAATAATTTAAAAGAAAATTAGAAAGGAAGTTGGCTTATTGCAAAATAAAATATCAACCTTCAGTATTATTGTTAATGTCTTTTTTGGCCTTAAAACATTTCCAAGGACATTATTTGAAAATAAAATTGGTGGTATAGAATCACTAATTGACTTGGTTTTGGTATTCTTGGCTTTTTCAATTATTCAGCATGTATTATCAATAAGGGTTCTTGTTCTCCAGCCTTTTCTAAAACCAGCTTGAACATTTGGCATCTCCCTTTTCATATGGAGCCCTAATCTATGTTGTACGATCCCAAGAATCATTTTGCTAGAAGTAAAATGAAGGATATTGTACAATTGTTTATACACTGCGTTCAACTCATTATTAATATGTAGACTGATCTTTTCTAGATTTGTTGATGTAGCTTGAGTAGAATTTTACTGATTTGTTTTTTTATTCATTTATCCAATGTATAGGCTGCGTGACTCCCATATAATTCCCAAAACAAGATCAAAGCAAAATAAAACAAGCAAAAGAACAAAAATGGGGCTTCATAATCACAATCCTGTTCCCAAGGCCTAAAAGAACAACCAAGGTCTTCAAAAGTTTATTAAACAACCTAACAAATCTCTAGGGAGAAATCATTCTTTAGGAATTGGCATGGTTTCCATGTGTTGCAAGATGACATTGTTTACATGAACATTACTTGGAATGTACCCACTAGGTTTCACTAAATAGGACAGATGGAGATTTAGGTAGTTCCTCAGATAGCCATGCTCTATGACTTGAAAGACTTTAAAGTCGACAATCATCCACTTGAATTGCACCCAGAAAGCTTAATTGGTAAATAGTGCAATGTGCAAAGCAACAGAATGGCATATACTAATGTGGCACCTCCATCACTGTGCTGCTGTATTATAGATCAGCTGTGGCTTCCATATCATACTCACAGAGATGAAATAGAGGACATTTTAATAATCTTAGTAATGACTAGGGCATGGGTGACTGAAGGGATTCCCAAACCAGGAAATGCTTTAACTAGTACAGTAGATATACCTGTACAAAGGCCCTTTTGGACACAGCTTCTACTTAATCTTTAAGCAGGTGCATAGGATCCAATAGATTATGCACAATGCAAAGTGCAACCCTATCAAGAATCAGTCCTATAAGCTAACACTGGAGAACTTTATCTACTTCCTTGGAAGCCACTGATTCTTCTGTTGTTTGCCATATTTCTATAGATATTTCCATTGCTTACTTAGCCTTCGGACTTGGATATGAATAAAGTATAAATTTCATTCTACAGTTCATCTAATAGGTCCTGAGAATTCAATCTGATTCCTGATGTTCTCCTTGAAAATGGTGGTTATATGGCTATGATCTGTCAGCCCTTCTAGGTAGACCACATCACCTCCACAGTTAAGGACAAATCTAATTTTATTGAAATTTGCACAATCAGACAAATATCTTCCATGTCAGCTTGTACTGAACTTCTTTCTACTTATACCTCCTTCTCCTTCTTATGGTTCAATTCTGTTTGAGCTGCTTCCCGATGCTATTTGGCCATTTTGGACTTAAAAAATATTTAAGCTGTTTGCCTAGGCAACTGTTTCTACATATCTTCACCAAGGTCATCTTCGTTATTCTGTACAAGATCATATCCTGGAAAATGGTTCGTTTTCTTATTCCTTAACTTAATTTGAAACTTGCACATGTGGAGTCCATGATGTGAGCCACAATCTAACCCTGACCATGTCTTTATGGTTATAACTGAGCTATTTATCTCTTGTGTCAAAAATGTACTAATTTGATTTCTGTATACTCCTCTTTTGCTGTCTACATAGCACAGCCATTGTTCAGTTATCTGAAGTTGTCTGTGTTAGCAATGAAGAAATTAGTGGATTGCAGAAACTATTGGATTGCAGAAACTATTGGATTGCAGAAACTATTGGATTGAAATTAGTGGATTGCAGGTGTTTTCCTGCTTCAATTCATATAATTGTTGATTATATTGAATGTGATCATAACGTTCATCTACCCCCTCTACTTCTGCATTTATTGGAGCACAAATTTGAATAACTGCCATATTAAAGGATTTTCTGCAAAATCGAATTGATATTATTCATTCATTGTCTTCATTGTAGGTAGATACTGTCTTTCTTACATCCTTCCTGAGTATCCCATGTACCATTCCTTCTTTTTTGAGTGGTCAATAGTATGCTCTTCTGTCTGAAAGTATTCAGTTCAAGTCCATTTCAATTTGCTATTGCCCAAGATGTCAATGTGTAGCCTGTTCATTTCATCTTTCACTGTGTTGAGCTTTCATGCTCCCTATGTTCCACACTCCTGATGTAATTCTGTCTTTGTAGCTTTGGCTTTGCTTTTCCTGCATGGCAACATCAGCAGCTAGATGTCCTGAAGGCTTTAATCTAGCCATGCTATAAATATCATTAGCACTCTGAAAGATCCTCAGCTCTTCTTCAGTAGCATGTTGAAGAAACATTTGCCCTGAGGGGTGCATCATCCAGCACTCTATTGTCAATCATTTTATATTGTCTATCCATGTGGTTTTCTTGCTAAAATGCACAAGTGGTTTGCTATTGACTTCTCCTGCACAGTATGAGACAATGCCTTTGCTGTTGTCACTAAAATGATCATCTGCCTCCAGCACCTTCCTAAATTGCTGCTGCTGGATATAGCTGTTTTCTTGCTTTAGCTGCTACAACCTTCTTGCCTTAGGTGACTCTATTGGTTGTATATACTCTTGACATACACCCCTAGTGTTCTTCACTCATCATTCCCAAGAAACACTGCACCATCACAATGAGGCAGACTAATAAGATTGGAAGGAGACATCCACATTCACACATATTTTGGGATAAACTATGTTATGAGTATGTACTAAATTATCCTATATACAATCCTATAAATATCCACTCAATAGTAAATTCCATTGATTGCCAAAGGCATGATTCTCAGAGAACTGCAACTTAATCTTACAGTTTTATAGACAAGTTCATGCTGCTGTGGTCACTTGAAATTAGTTTTAAGAAAATAGATTATACAATATTTCAGGTTGGAGTAAGTTCTGCCAAACCCACCGAGGGTTGACTCACAGGAAAGTCTTATCACTACATTTCCCATTAGCTGGCATATATTATTTGCATTTTGAACTTACCTCCTGTGGTATTATTACACAAGGGATGGGTTTTTTGAATGCAGCTTCAAGATAAATTAACCTTTTGATTGTCTTCCTGTGTATTTATTTAACTGCTGGGCTGTTCTGAAATGGGTTTGTTATTAATGTCACAATTTCAGCAGAAGTCCAATCATCATTGACTCTTTCATCAAGAAGAGGCTGAAATGATTTTTCATACATTGGTGCATTTAGCTTTAAATACATTTGCTGGCAGGGCAGTATGCTGGATGCATGGGGGAACAGGGAAGAGGGTGGGGTAGGGTGTCAGCTTTTAATTGTAACTGTCTTGCAGAATGGTGTTGTTTTAATATCCTGTATAGATTTTTATGTAATACACTTACTTGCAGGCAGCCTGAAGCAAGAATCAATTCTGTGAAGGATTCTTCTTTTGTTAAAAGCCAATCTTGTTTTAATGATGCATGAAGAAATACTTCGGCATTGACATTTTTCTGTCAGGTTTCTTTTGAAAAATCAATTAAGATAATACTGCTTTGACCTAGTTATCTAGTTAATGCTTATTAGGAATGTAATATGATTTACTGTCAGCATAATAATTTTTTGTATCTTATCCCATTAGCTTGTGCATATTTCAAAGTGTATTACACAATGGTCACTTCTTAAAATGTAATGCAGCAGAATACATTAATTAGATTGACTGAGATCATTAGAAAGACACCATCTCATTGGGCTCTTGTCTCAAATTTGTAAATCATCTCTATCAAGAAAATTCCTTCTGTTTTATCATTTTTAGAACTGTGTTATTTCCCTAATTAATGGGATAAAATTGCAAGTAGAAAGATTCTAATCTGTTTAAATGTACCTCTGTTTAACTGGGGAACAAACATGCTTCTAACATCAAAATTTACAAAAGTTTAGTGGATCCTATCACAAAAGAGATGCTTCTTTTTGACCACACAACAAAAGAAGTCCTCTGCTAAGAGACTTGTGCATCTGTCAAATGAAAAGAAAAGGATAGGTTCCTTATATTCCAGTACATTTATCTGCAGCTATTGATTGATTAATTATTTATAATTAATAGATTGTGTATATTTTTGTAAATCTACTTTTAAATCTACTTTTACATGTACTGAACTACAGTAATGGAAACCTCACATAATTTATTTCCTGATAAGTGGCATTTTGCAGCATTTTTTCAGTATATATTAGTACTTAGAATAGAGTAGAAAATATTTTCAAAATTTGTTAGTGCTTTGGGAAATGTAGTTAATATATTTCAAAGATTCTGGGTTTCTCCGAGATTTTGATGTATTACAATGAGAGATTGTGAAGATAAAATATAGAATTCATCTAAAAATTTTTTTTTTAATGTTGTGGAAGTTATTTCCAAATAAAACAAGGAAAAACCATCAGAGAAATATAAATTGACAATATAAACATATAAAATTATTGGCGTATTTTGCTTTTTTAAGATACACTTAGAGAAATGTGCAGTCAATAAAGAATCTAGATGAAGCACTAATAAACAAACAGACAGAATAAAACCTGCTTCAATTAATTTATTTCCAGACATGGTATAATCTTGTTAATCAAGACCCAATGTTTTTAACATAGATAAAATATAAGGAAATTAAATCTAGTAAAATGATACTCCCATGTTTCCTCATCTGTAAACTTTTTTCAATTGTTAAGATATACTGTGTAATAATAACATTTTGTATGAAGTGAATATTGAAATACCTCAGTGGAAACAGTCTCCTACCTAACCTATTGCTTAGTTAGGAGAATGCTACATTTTCCTAACCTATTGCCCAATGGCATTAGCCCTCCTTTCAACATGCTTTCAGGGCAAGAATGGTATTGCAGAAGTTGGAAAATTGATACCACTGTGCCTCAAGTGCCTCTTTAGAAATTGAATCATAAAGTTAGAACTGCTCATTGATACCACATAGTGTAACCATGTTCAATCTAGGATCCAAGTTAAAGCATCCCAAATCAATGGTTGCTTCAGCACCATTCCAACATATCCAAGGAAAAGTACCACTACTTCAATAGGTAATATTTTCAAGGACCAACTGCTCTTACTGTTAAGAAGGCTACACACACACATTGCATTTGGAAAAAAAACATTTCACAGTCACATCCATTATTCCAGCTGCCCAGAATCTGTGGAGTTCACAAACATATAAATTATGCACATAAGCCTGGTATATAAATTGTAAGCTATATAAGCAAAATAAATAAATATTCTGTGACTTGCTCTCTGAAATGAGAGAGAACAGATCTTTCTTTTATGTGACATTTATTCAGGTATTTGAAGAGTCCTTTAATAATTTTTGTTATTGTTATTTTGTTATCTCTGAACCTGTTCTGTATTTATTAAGTCCTTAAAAGTGTGATGTCCAAATGTGAACCCAAAATTCAAAGGAGCCTGTATGGAATTCCTTGATTTGGAAATTGGACTTCTGCTGAAGAAAGCTGAAAATTTCATTTGCTTTCTTTACAGCCAAATCCCATCATACCCTTAGATACACTTTGCAATCAATCACTAATTCAATAGATTTTTTTTGCAGGTGTCATTATCACTCATCTGTGCATTTGAAACTTGTGTAAAGTGAAAAGACTTTACAATTATCTCTACTAAATTTCAATCTTAGTTTCAAACTATTTCTCCAAGTTATGTGGATATTTTTAAATTCTTGTGTCAGACCATCCTTTCTCCCATTTGAGTTTTCTCAACTCAACCTTGATGAACACTCTTTGAATATGATTTTTGAACCAGCTACATATCTACTTAATTATTGCATCCAATTATTTTGTACTTTGTTGGACCTTTTTTCTTTCTGAAGATAGGTTATTTGCTGTCCTATGGTCCTGTGGCAACACGTACACTCATTTTTCAGGAATTCTCAAAGAGTTTGGTCAGATCATCATGTAGTTCCTTTAATATGCTAGGAATAACAATTAATCTTTTTTCTGGAGATATAACCTTATTCAATGTAAACAGATATTATCTGACCATGATTCTCTGTGTCAAGCTTCAGGGCTGGACTTTCACCTTGCCCTTTGACATTTCCTGATGGAATATATAGTATGTTGTAAGAGAAGACTGAATCAAAATAAGAGATGATTAGCTACCTATTATCTGTTATAATCACACTTTTGTCATTCAGCAGCTGGTATACTGACTGCTGTCTTTTAACTGTATTTTGAACATGTCTAAAGAAGTCTTCTGGGATATTTTTAGCTTTCTTTGCTAATCTTGGCTTGTTCTGAGCTTTTGGCCCTTTCTCTATTTCCAAAATATGTCCTTTTTCTGTGACAGATTTTCAGTAGCCTTCTTAAGTAGCTTAATTGCCATTCTCCATTTTTCTTCTCACTGGATTTTTTTTTTTTTTTTTTTTGCAATTGTGCTAAAAACATTCCTTTCTTAGGAAGTTCCATTCATCTTGAGTTATTTTTATCATGTGAGAAACACTATGATTATCAGTATCATTTGGAAGCTACAGCTGATGCAAAGTGAGTCAGTGCAGGAAGTCCCCCCCCTCCAAAAAAACCCAAAAACCAATGGCCTCTGTAACACCACTGCTCCACAAGCTGCATTAGTTACCAGTCTGTTTCTGGGTGAAATTCAAGGTGTTGGTAATTACTTTTAAAGCCCTTTAGGGTATGGATCTAAGTTATTAGAGGCACAGTCATCCCATGGTCCATCCCACTGATGCCGGCAGAGGAACTCACATAATTGGACATTTGTTGTAATTTCAGCCTCCTTGATTGGTGGGATGATTGTGCCTGTTTTGAGGAAGTACTCCCTGAAGTTCTGACTTTCACCCAGTTTCCAAATTTCTTTGTTTCAGGAAAGTTGTTTCAAGAAAGTGTGTGGCCTGTGGCTCCAGAAGGCCTAGAAGCTTTCAGGACTGTGAACACTTTTAGAACTGTGTTGTAATACTGAGACAGCATTTATCACACTTCTTAATGATCTCTGGTAAAACTGGATGTCAATTTCATCACTTGGAAACCTGACACTGGAATGAGGATGGTACTACCATCTAAGTTCTTCTGGATCTTGATGTTATTATGTTATTATTGTTCTCTGGGTTGGGAATAAGTTGGCAGCATATTACGTTGGTTAGAGAGAGAGAGAAATTAGAGAGAGATAGAAATAAAAACATAGTTCTTTTGTGAATGATAGTGTTATGGATGAAACCATCGCAACGATACAACCCTAAACAGCTTTGTCTTACAGCAGGCTTGTAATCCTGCAATTCTTATTGGCCCATGAATAGCGAATCGTGATTGGTCATTTTTAGCCAATCTGATTGGCTGTTAACGGGCCCCTGTGATTGGACGCTTGTGAAAGGGGTAAACTCAAATCATTGGTTGTTTTGACAGCAGCCAGCTCTATAAAAGAGCTGCTGCTGCCCAAGTATTTGCTCCGTTCTTTCTTGTTAAACAAAGAGTTGAAGTCACCGTCCGATGTCTCGTCTCCGTTCTTTGCGCCCATGCCCAGGACTTTACACTGGCGACGAGGATGGGATGCGGAGACGATAGGGCTGACTAGAATATATCGGACAAAGACAGAGCACGTGGTGAAAGAGCACACGCAACAGACGGCAAGATGACTAGCGGCACCATACCACCTGTTCCATTCGACCCAGCAACCGAAGACTGGGACTCGTATATAGACCGTTTCCAGATGTTCCTGGAGACCAACAATTTAAAATATGCTACGTGTGGCAAGAAACNGGTAAACTCAAATCATTGGTTGTTTTGACAGCAGCCAGCTCTATAAAAGAGCTGCTGCTGCCCAAGTATTTGCTCCGTTCTTTCTTGTTAAACAAAGAGTTGAAGTCACCGTCCGATGTCTCGTCTCCGTTCTTTGCGCCCATGCCCAGGACTTTACACTGGCGACGAGGATGGGATGCGGAGACGATAGGGCTGACTAGAATATATCGGACAAAGACAGAGCACGTGGTGAAAGAGCACACGCAACAGACGGCAAGATGACTAGCGGCACCATACCACCTGTTCCATTCGACCCAGCAACCGAAGACTGGGACTCGTATATAGACCGTTTCCAGATGTTCCTGGAGACCAACAATTTAAAATATGCTACGTGTGGCAAGAAACGAGCGGTGTTCCTGACTCATTGCGGCCCCGCCGTTTTCAAAATGGCTAAAGCATTAGCGAAACCGGCGGAAGTGAAGACCATGGATTGGGATACCCTCGCTCCAATCCTCAGGGCCCATTACGCACCCGGAGTACCTACATTGATACGAAGACACGCATTTTACCAGAGGGACCAACGGAAGGACGAGAGCGTTGATAATTTCGTAGCTGACTTCCGGAACTTAGGAGGCCTTTGTGGTTTTGCAAACTTAGAGGAAGCCCTAAGAGACCGAAGAGTTCTGGGATTAAATGCACCACACGTGCAGAGTAAGCTGATGGCGAAAGGTGACATCAGCCTTACAGATGTCAGCGCTGATGCTACTGCCACAGAAGCAACCAGGAAGTCAGCCGCTCGAATGGACTGAGCAAACGCACCGCTTCGCCAACTCGCCGACGAGGTCCCACTCACCACTGAGAAGCACGCTACCACTACCCACCACGAAGACCTCGAGTCATCCTCAGACAGTGATGAAGAGGAGGTCAACTGGCTCCGCTCAAAACAAAAGCAAAGGAACCAGCGACATCCGCGCCAATGTGCGGGTTGCAGGGCAAACCACCTGCGATCGGACTGCAAATTCCTCGACACACTCTGCCGTAACTGCAGGGAAAAAGGCCACATCGCGAAGGTCTGTAGAAGCAGACGAGAGTCCAGTCCCAACCAAAAGGAGAACAACCTCCGTCAGGATATAAGCAAACCTCCTGAGAACCGGGACCGTCTGAACCACCAATGGAACAACCACTACTACTGCAGAAACCAAGCACCTGCCTCTTCAACGAGACGAGAAGAGGCCCACCAAACCATTATCATTGTTCGATGCAAAGAAGATACGAGTGAAGGTTACTATTGAGAATCGACCATCTGTGATGGAAGTCGATTCGGGATCGTCCCTGTCGATGGTATCCTGGAAAACCCTCAAACAGCTGATCCCTGCCATTTCCCACCAGGACCTCAGCACACAGCGAATCATCCTGAAAGACTACCAGGGAAACAGAATCCCAGTTGTCGGTTCCAGCAACGTCCAAGTATCATTCAAGGACTGCACAGCAACGCTTCCCCTAACTGTCGTCGATCATGACCGACCCTGCTTGTTAGGGTTACAGTGGTTCACCCCACTTGGAATTGAACTAGCTGGCATACACCATACCAGAAATGACGACTGGGAAGAGACTCTCATCCAGGAATTCCAGGACGTGTTCACAGGAACATTAGGCAAGTACAAGGGGACCCCTATATTGTTTAATCTCAGCCCCAATGTAGCTCCCATTCGGCTTAAGCCCCGTCGAGTACCTTTTGCCTTAAAACCTAAAATCGACGAGCAGCTAGATAAACTGATAGCCCAGGGCATATTGGAACCGATTGACCACGCCCGTTGGGAAACCCCGATAGTAACGCCCATGAAGCCAGATGGTTCGTTAAGAATTTGCGGGGACTGGGTTTCCGGTTCCGCGTGGCTTCGGTGGCAGCAGGAATTCACGACCCTCGCGATGCCTGCTGCGCTTGCCACCAAGGTACCCCCGATCCAAACGGGTCAGGGGGATATGGCTGCCCTGTAGGGGCAGCCGAAGAGAGAGGGGAGCCGGACAGGAGGTTGGGGGTGCCGCAGACCCCCTCCTCATCCGGAAAAACCCCTTTTTCCCAAGGCGGTGGAGTGGCGGTCAGCAATGGCCGCCGTGAAGAAGTNATTCGCTAGAACTGAGCTGTTTGAATTGCTGGAGGATACATTGTATCCCTAAGAAGATCGAAAGCGGCGGAGAAGCTGTTAAAGGGAACTTTTTTTTTTCTTCACTCTCCCACCCCATGGAAACAGCAGATTTGAAATGTGTCTGGGCATTGAAGATGAATTATTCTGAAAGTTGAAACTAAGGGATAAAAGGGGTTTTGGACATTGAAAAACTTAAGAAATTGGAAAACCCTTATTAGAATTATGGATTTCTGATTATTTAAAATTGATGTTGCA
>BHEV01016668.1:0-27270 GCA_004319985.1 Emydocephalus ijimae | reverse complement strand
GAGCAACCAGGATGATTAGGGGACTGGAGGCTAAAACATACGATGAACGGTTGCAGGAACTGGGCCTGGCTAGTCTAGTGAGGAGAAGGACCAGGGGAGACAGGAGAGCAGTCTTCCAATATTTGAAGGGCTGCCACAGAGAGGAGGAGGAAGGGGTCAAGCTGTTTTCCAAAGCACCCGAAGGCCAGACAAGGAATGATGGATGGAAACTGAACAAGGAGAGATTCAACCTAGAAATAAGGAGGAATTTTCTGACGGAGAACAATCAACCCATGGAACAGAAGTTGCCCTTGGAAGCTGTGGGAGTTTCATCCCTGGAAGTTTTCAAGAAGACACTGGACTGCCACCTGTCAGAAATGGTGTACGATCTCCTGCTTTGGGGGGGATTGGACTAGATGACCTACAAGGTCCCTTCCAACTCTGTTAATCTGTTAAACTCTATTATTCTATGTTCTAACAGATTGTTAAAGGTAGAAAATCCTTCTCTGTTGATCATACTTCTTGACTGGATACTACAATATCTAAAAGATGCGTAGGTCCAGGCCACATTTCATCAATTTCAGATAGTGTGGTCTTTGCTGATGGGTGATAATGGTGGTTGCAGTGGAGGACAGACATTTATTACTGTCAGAGTATATTCATTAACTGGCAGAGACATAGTTAACAAAGTCAGCAAGTGAGTAAGCATGGTAACAGACCAGCCAATGAGAGTTGACAGACTGGGTGTGGTTTGGCTCTGTGTGCTTTGCTGAGAATTGAAACGGAAACTGATCTCTCTTCTGAGCCCTCTGTGCGGCTACTTGTGTTTTTGCTTATGTTATGTTGAAAGAATCTACAAATGGTATTGTAAACTTTACTCATGTTAATATGTTTATAAAGAAGTTAATGATCCTGCTGAATCAGTCTGTGTGTTTTCTGGATTTGAATTTCTGCTGCAAACACTTAACAATTACTTATGCAAGAAATACACATCCCTTTCCTTGTAATTGGCCCTGCCATTTCTTCTTGCCGCTCTTATTCAGCAACTGTCTTCAGAGTCTCTGGACGAAAAGTTACTGGTCCCTTTAACCTATCTCAGTGATATTGGCTGTGGAATCTCAGCGTCGGCTTGTTTCATCACCATCTTCTTATACCTTTTCACCAGGTAACCACAGAATCCTTTCAGGGTCAGAGAAAGACTCTCCCAGACAGAATAGCAATGAGGGACACAGAGAAACAAGGACATGTCAGTTTCTGGCTTTAATTTCTTGGTTGCTCTACAGCAGGGGTGTCCAACCTTGGCAACTTTAAGACTTGTGGACTTCAACTCCCAGAATTCCTCAGCCAGCAAAGCTGGCTGAGAAATTCTGGGAGTTGAAGTCCACAATGTTAAAGTTGCCAAGGTTGGACACCCCTGCTCTACAGGGTCATCTGACTGAGATGGGCAACCATCTAATGGTTTAAATAATTTAAAGTAATTGAATTTAGAAAAGGAAAACAAATGAAAACCCAGGTAGTCCTCAATTTACAACAGTTCATTTAGTGACCGTTCAATGTCACCATGGCTGTCATGCCCCTGTTGGAATCTGTTCCGAGGGGAATCTGACAGGGAGTAGGAGTGTGGCTCTGGTGGCTGTGGAGAAAACTGGAGAAGAGCACAGTCCGGCTGGGCATTCAGAGGAAGACCCAGGCCCAATCCCCTCTTCATCCTAGGGCACAGAGGGAGGAATGGAGAATGGAGCAAAGTGGGCTATGGGGGAGAAAAGGGCTCTGATTCCCTTCATTAGCTGCAGCTAGGAAAACAGGATTCAAAAAGGGCATTTGGGCATAGCCAAAGATTTTGGTTTGTCACGTCTTATCTGGATTCTGGCGTCCTCCCATCTGTGTGTGTTTTGTTATCTTTTGATGTCTTCAATCCCTTATCCTGCCCTGTCTCATTAATTGCTGTAGCATGGTTTGTGTTGGTTTTTATTTACAATTTATATGTACTTTGGGTTCGCAAGGAATTTCTTCCCTTTAAAAACTGTCCTTGGGAGAGTTTTTTCTCCAGCCGATGATAACTGGACATTGGGGGCCAAGTTGGAGGAATTAAAGGGACTTTACCTACTTTTGTGACTTTGTTGCTTTTGTGCCACGCCCCTTTGGGTCATCACAACGGCACTGAAACAAAGTGACCCAGGACCATTTTTCATATTTAACGACTGTTTCAGCATTCCCACGGTGACATGATTGACCTTCAAATGCTTGACAACTGACTCACAGATATGACAGTTGCAGTGTCCCAGGGTCATGTGATCCCCGTTTCGTCCTTCTGGCAAGGCAAGTCATAAAATGGGGCAAAAGTCACTTAACTGTCTTGCTTAGCATGGGAAATTTGGGGCTCCATTTGTGGTTGTACATTAAGGACTACCTGTCCTATTTCTCTCCTTTCTGGACCCCACCACCTCCAATTCTCCAGCTGATCTTCTTTTCCTTTTCTCCTTGTAGGAAACCCTATCACGATTCCACCACGAAGATCCACATCAATCTTCTGGGCGCCCTTTTCTTTCTCAACATGTTGTTCTTGATCAGCAAGACTTTGGTTGGCTATCTATGGTGGTGCAGCATCATGGCTGCCTTCCTCCACTACTCCTTGCTCTGCAGCTTGACCTGGATGGCCATCGAGGGCTTCCACCTCTACCTGCTAGTGATCAAAGTCTACAACTCCTACATAAGCCGTTACCTGCTGAAGCTGAGTGCTGTTGGGTGGGGTAAGGATTTGTACGCTGCCTATATTGGAAAACACATCATTGTGAAGTCACCTTCTGAACTCCTTTGTCTCTTATTCGCTTTCCAAAACAAGAAATGTAGCTTGTGCATCCGACTGAAAAAATACTTGCCCTGAGCTTCTCCCTTGGGAGAAACAAGTCACACAGTGGTGGGATTCATCATTTTTTACTACCGATTCTGTGGGCGTGGCTTGGTAGGCGTGGCTGGGGAAGGTGACTTCAAAATCCCCATTCCCTCCCCACCACACTAACCCACTTTCCAGCTCCTTTCTCCTGGGCAGGGCAACCAAAGAAGACCCAGCCGATCAGCTGGGACACAATGGGAGGAGAGAATAGAGGGGAGTGGGGCCAGTCAAGAAGTGGGATATGCCGGTTCTCCAAACTACTCAAAATTTCCATGACCGGTTCTCAATCTGCCTGCCTCCTTTACCTGCTTTTAGATAAAAGTTGCTCTTTTTTTAAATAAAAAATTAAATATTTCCATACATGGTGTGTTGTCTGTTAATTTTGTGAGTTTGCTTGCTAGCAAATTTTGTGAATTTGTTTGCAAGCAAATTTTATATGACAGACTCAGGCAATAGATTGCAGAAAGATAGATCTCTGAGTGAATCTGTGATTCTGTGAGCAACTCAATCTGCCTGCCTGCTTTGCCTGATTTTAGGTAAAAGTTGCTCTTTTTTCAATAAAAAATTCAATATTTACATAAATATTTACAATATTTACCTACAAGCCACGCCTAGCCAGTCACATGACCACCAAGCCACGCCCAGCCAGCAAGCCATACCCAGCCAGTCATGTGACCACCAAGCCACGCCCACAAATTAGGCCACACCCATAGAACAAGTTGTTAAGAAATTTGAACCCCACCCGTCCTCCGTTACATCTGATGATGGTGGACTGTGGCTCATGAAAGTTGCTGCCTTTGAATAAAATGTCTTAGGTGGAAAAGGAAGAAGCAGAGATTGAGAGAGCATGGGGAAGATTCTTTAAACATTGGGATGCCTTTAAGTAGCCCAGGCCAGGTGAAAGATAAGACACAGGATACCTGAGAACAACCTGCCTTCCATCTGGACACTCATCATTTGTCCTCCTGGATCAAAGGCTGCTGTTGTGGTCCATCAGCGGCCAGCAGAGCTGGCAGCAGACTCGGACATTGAGGAGGTTAGGGAGGAACATGGGCCACTCCTGGAGTCTGGGGAAGGCTCTGACGAGGGCTCTGCATTGGAGGCAGAGATGGGGCCAGGCCATCCAACAGTTATCAGCTGCCTTCGGAATCGGAGATCAGTAAGACAGAAGAACAGCTGGAGCCTGTTCCCAGTGTGCGTATGCACAGAGCTGCCAGAAGAAGGGAACAGCTAAGGAACAAGGATTGACATGGGAGTAAAGGCTCAGGTGGACAGTGAATAGCCCCACCCAAAGGGTATAAAGAGGAGCAAAAGGGGAGTGGGGTTTGAAGGAGACAATTCGTTCAATCCATTAGGGTGTTATAAATTGAGGACTACCTGTATATGCTTGTTAAAGTCTTATTTTTGGAACCCATCCCTGTATTCTCTCATTCTGCAGGGTTCCCTGGAGCCATAATCCTGGCCAGCTTCCTTAGCATGCAGAACGTTTATGGTCAGTATGACATCAAAACCGGCTCTCAATACAAGAACATGCCCATGTGAGTAGCAGGGAAGCAGCGGCCTCAGATGTGCAATTTTAACTCTTACATATTATAGACAGGCCTTGACTTACAAGGTTTGTTTAATGATCACTTGAAAAAAGCAACAGAATAGAATAGAATGGGGCCTTGGAGGTCTTCTAGTCCAGCCCCCTGCTCAGGCAGGAGAACCTATACTGTCTCAGAGAAGTGACTGACCTTGTTCTGACCCAAACCTGGTTCCACGAGAGTAAACACAAGACGAAGGTACCAGCACAACCTTTTACTGTTTCATTTATGAATCCCGTTTCTTCATAGATAAAAGGTTGCTTCCAACTAATTAGCTCTGATAAGGAAGAGCCTTGCCAAGTTTTTGCAAGTCTGCCAAGAACAACAGATCAAGTTCCTAAACAATAAATCAAAGAGTCTCCAAATACCAACTCGGATATTCCTAACATCCACCAAGCTCAAGTATCAAACTTCTTTGCCTTCTGCAAAGAACTGCAATTTCTCAGCTAACTTTTATCACTTAAGGGAGGGGCCATTACCTTGCAGTCTTACTCCCGAGTTGCCCGTGCTGCTGAAGCTGCCCTTTCCTTCGAGCAGCCCTGCGTGCATTGGCACAGGCTCCTCGGGGACCTCTTCCTCACTGCTTCCAGCCTCCACAATCCCCGAAGGCAGCCTTCCACTCCCTGATGGTCCTGGCCCCATCCCTGCATCACACGCAGGCCCCTCATCTGAGTCCCCACTCTCCGAGGCCTCAGCTGTCTGCAACTGCTGTTGGTGAAGCACAACAGACCTCGACTTACAACAACTCATTTAGTGACCATTCAAAGTTACAACGGCACTGAAAAAAGTGACTTATGATGGTTTTTCACAGTTATGACAGTTACAGCATCCCCCTGATCACATGATCAAAATTCAGATGCTTGGCAACTGACTCACATTTATGACGGTCGCAGTGTCCCGGAGTAACATGACCCCCTTTTGTGACCTTCTGACAAGCAAAGTCAATGGGGAAGCCAGTTTCGTTTAACAACCAATCACTTATCCACTACAGTGATTCACTTAACGACTGCGGCAAGAAGGGTCGTAACATGGGATAAAACTCCACTTAACAAAATGTCTCACTTAACAGCAGACATTTTGGGTTCAATTGGGGTCGCAAGTCGAGGACTGCCTGTATTTTGCCTGGCATCCTTTGTTTTATGTCACCATCCTGGTAGTTGAGCTCGTCTTCTTGTTCCACAATACAATTCAGCCTGCTTATTACAGTACCTGATCCTCTCTTTGTCTTTTGGGGAGAAGACAAGTTAAACTTGAAAACTTCTAGGAGCATCCTGTCAACATGGACGAAATAGTGAAGAACAACTCGGGGCTGTAGTTCCATAATGTAGTTCCCTAATGACATAACCAAATACCTGGTTGTTAATTGTGGAAGTTGAATCCAAAAGTCCTTCCATAGGATCCAGCAGAGTTCTCTTTATCTCCACATCTTCCTGAAAACAAAAACAAAACGAAACAAAAGCAATTTCTACCAACCTGCCTTCCATGGAGGACCTGCATACTGCACGAGTCAAAAAGAGGGCTGTGAAAATATCTACAGGCCCCTCACATCCTGGACATAAATTGTTTCAACTCCTTCCCTCAAAATGACGCTATAGAGCCCTGCACACCAGAACAACTAGACACAAGGGGAGTTTTTCTCCCAAACACCATCCCTCTGCTAAACAAATAATTCCCTCAACACTGTTCAACTATTTACAAAGTCTGCACTACTATTACTATTAATCTTCTCATCACTCCTTATCCCCTCCCACTTGTGACTACATGACTGTAACTTTGTCGCTTGTAGCCTTACCATCTATACTGACTGTTTCCTCATATGATTTGATTGCTTATTGTGCCCTATGATTATCATTAAGTGTTGTACCTGATGATTCTTGATTCTTGGAGAATGTATCTTTTCTTTTTATGTACACTGAGAGCATTTGCACCAAGACAAATTCCTTTTATGTCTAATCATACTTGGCCAATGAAGAATTTTATTTCTATTTCTATTCTATTCTATTCTATTCTATTCTATTCTATTCTATTCTATTCTATTCTATTCTTTTCTATTTCTATTTCTATTTCTATTTCTATTTCTATTTCTATTTCTATTTCTATTTCTATTTCTATTTCTATTCTATCCTATTTCTATATCTATCCTATTCTATTCTTATTGTACCCTATGACTATTATTAAGTGTGGAACCTTATGATTCTTGCCTCTTGATGAATGTATGTTTTCTTTTATATACACTGAGAGCATTTGCACCAAGACAAATTCCTTGTGTGTCCAATCACACTTGGCCAATAAAGAATTCTATTGTATTCTAAATATATATATATATTCTGTTATCCTGCAATGAACAGATACATGGAAGAATAATTCCTGCTTTATCAAAAGTTGAAAATTAGGTTGCATTCACGCGGTGGACTTAGCCAACTCAGCTAAAAACGTATACACCACATTCCAGAACACGATAAACTTAGCTGGCATTACTCTTCATTAGATTGTTTTGTTTTATTTTGTCTTAATGTGTGGTTCAAACCTGGCCTCTTTGAAGCATCAGCTCTGGTTGATGCAGAGAGCAGATTGAAAGTGTTATGCGACCTTGGTTTCTGACAGACTGATGCCAGACTTTTCTTTGCCATTCTTGGAAACATAAAACAGCATCTGATCCCTGGCTGTCAGGATTCCGGCAGTTCCTCCCATTTAAATCATGAGTTTCAAGCCATACTTCCAAAACTTTAAAAGGATTTATTGGAAGTTAACATGTCCAGCACTGCCTGGGTGTAGCTGACTCTGAGACATAACATTCACTGTCACCCTTAACCCTGGTTTTCCCCCACCCCCTGGGTGTATTGTAATTCATATTCTCCAATGGGACACTTCCATAGCCCAGAGTCATCAATCAGGCTCTCTAGTTAGAATTTTGCACAGCAGAAACTTCAGTCACCTAGTTACTATCTTTGAAAATTATTTATGGAATGAACTTTTGATTTCCAAGCTGCCGCACTGCTCCCCCCTCCCTTTCTGTTGGCAACTCTAAAAAGACCAGAGAAATATGTTATGAGTTGTCACTGGGTTTTCTTCTCTTCCAGGTGCTGGATCACCTCCCCCATCTTGAACCACATCACCTTTGCTTATGTTGGTGGCACCGTATTCTTCAACCTGGTTATCTTGGTGATAGTGGTGCAGAAACTTAGGCAGCTCAGAGCTCACCCTCTTCATCAGCCTAAGAAACACACCTGCAAAGATGTGGGAACTGTTCTTGGGATGACCTTCCTCCTGGGGACCACCTGGATGTTGGTCTTCATGTCCTTTGGGGTCTTCTTAGTGCCACAGATCTTCCTCTTTACGATCTTTAATGCCCTCCAAGGTTTGTAAGATGGCTGAGACCCTATACGCCTCCACCTGGGAATGGGGCAACTTGCCATGGCCAACTTGTTGTAGCCAACTCATCATCATGCCCAATTCATCATGGCCACTTCATCATGGCCAACTCACCATGGCCAACTTACTACAGCCAACTCATCATGGCCAACTAGCCATGGCCAACCCACGGCAGGCAACTCATCACGGCCAACTAGCCATGGCCAACTCACTGCAGACAACTCATCATGGCCAACCAGCCATGACCAACTCATCATGGCCAACTCGCTAAAGCCAATTCATCATGCCAACTCACTACGGAACAACTCACTGAGGGACAATTTAACAAATCTATTTAATTATTTAAAATAAATAAAAAATAGTTTAATTTTGCCATTCACATTTCAATATGTCCCTTTTTCTGCATATTTTCTTTAATAATTTGATTCTACTATTTCTTTGGTATTAGTATAAGTCTTGTTCCATGGCGAGTTGTCCTTTGGCAAGTTGACTGCAGCAAGTTGGCCATGATGAGTTGGCCATGCAAGTTGGCTGCGGTGAGTTGGCCATGGTGAGTTGGCCACAGAGAGTTGGCCGTGGCAACTTGTCATAGACCCCCCCACACTCCACCCCAGCATATTGAAGTATGCAAATATTCTACTTCCTTTCTTTTTTCCTTTTTCATGCAGGAGCCGTCATCTGTCTCTGGTATTGCTTTTTACGGTGTCATTCGGCATCCAAACACTCACCTGGATTTTCTCAGTCATCTGGTTTGTGAAGACCCTGGACCAACGAAAGTCTTGAGCATTGCACCCAGATTCAAAAAAATACACGTCTGCGTGAGAGACAGTACAACAGCATGAATCCTGACTACAGGATTTTCCTGTCTAATACAGGATTGGGATAAATAAATATCCGGGCAACGCCGGGTTATCAGCTAGTTTATTTATTAAATCTGTATGCCTCCCATCTCTCTGACAGCCCTCGCACCAACAGTGAGGCAGAATCAGGCTCAGGGCTTCTGTGTCTGTTCCCAACCACAGTCTTAGAGGCCCAGTAAGTGTGAGCTCAGCTGTCGTAGGATAAACGAGAAAGCAGATGAGAAATGCTACATTGCCTTATTTCCTTTTGCAATTGATATGCCAACCATTTATACAAATTCAAAGTTTCTCTGCTTCACGTAAATCATTTTTATTTCTATTTCTCTTATGGTTAACACACAAAACTGTTGCTATGAAAGGCTGACTTGTTGCAAAATATTTTTCTTCCCTGGAAATTTCTGTAATTCCTCTTCTTTCTTCTTTATCTCATCTAGAGTCACTTCTGTTTTCTCTTGCTTCTGCTTTTTATGTTTGCTGTTAGGTTGAATAAAAGGACCTCTCAACAAAGCTCTACTCACATTATCTTAGCATCAGTACCTTTACTGTGTTTATTTTATTATCTTTATTTTGAGACTATTCTCAATACATTTTCAGCTTTTTAAATAGTCCTCTTCATTGTTTTATTTTGTAAAATAATGTCTCATTCATCTCCCCTCTGAAGGAATGGATCTTCCTTTTAAACGTTAAAGTCGCCATACAGTATTACGATCTGAAAAAGCTTTGGGCAATATTTGCTTCATTGACATAGCTCAATTCATAGAAATGCAGGACACAGAAATATGAGTTACAACCACAACTGACCCCATCAATAAAGCATCTCACCCTGTGACTGGACCCAATTTTACAACTGTTTCCATGGTGGTAGTTAAGGGAACATGATCATTATTAAACAAACCCACCATTCACGATTCAGCGGCTTTTGCCAGAAATCGGAGGTAAATGCCACTTCCTGGCAAAACCATCAAAAACTGCCATCACATGTCCATGGGGTGTGGCATGAATTTACATGCTGCTTGCCCCAAATGCAATTATGTGTCATGCCCCTGTTGGAATCTAATTCGGAGGGGTAGGCCGAGCAGCTGACAGGGACTGGGAGTGTGGCTGCTGAGTTGGCCATGATGAGTTGGCCGTGATGATGAGTTGACTGTTCAGTTGCATCTCTGTTTCTTAGCCAAGGAAGTCAGCATAGTTGTGTATAAAGACGGCATGACTATATATGCCGAGCACACAGAATGCTGTTCCTTCCCACTGAAATGGTACTTATTTATTGGCATTTGCATCAAAGGGAGTATTCAGCAGTTCTGGAGAGCTGGTAGCGGAAATTTTGAGTAATTTGGAGAACCAGCAAATCCCACCTTTGACTGGCCCCACCTCCATTTATTCTCTGGCTCCCATTGAGTCCCAGCTAATCAGCTGGGTCTTCTTGGGTTGTTCTGCACAGGAGAACGGAGCTCGAAACCAGGTTAGTCGGGTGGGGAGGAAAGGGAAGAGAGATTTTGCAATATCCTTTCCCTGCTACGCCCACCAAGCCACGCTCACAGAACCAGTAGTAAAAAAATTTAAATCCCACCACTGATTTGCATGCTTTTGAATTATAGGGGAGTAGGAGCTGGGTTAGAAATGGGAGCTCACCCCCATTGCATGGTGCTGGAGTCTCAAACTGCCAACCTTCCCGTTGACAACATAACCGCTAGGCCACCACGCCCCCTATAAAGAAAGTACGATATTAGCATCTATTGATAAAGCCACGGAAGGAACCGAATGGGAGAAAAGTACCACTAGATGGCGATAAAAGACTGGCCGAAAATGACTCAGAAACATCTGTTTCTCCCTGATACAAAATGTCATGAATATATGAGCAACATTCTTATTCTTATTATGTTTGTCAATTTCTTACAAGATAATGGAATAAGTAAAAACATAGTTATGAATACATGGATACATATAAGAAAAATAAGAAAAACAAAAGAAACAATAGGACAGGGACGGTAGTTTGTATGTATTGTGTGCTCTTGTATTGTTTTGGTTGAAGCTGAAGTATTCATTTGCAGGTAGGACATTGCAATGTATGATTTTATATGCTATACTTAGATCGGACCGAAGGCGGCGTAGTTCTAGGTTTTCTAGGTCCAGAATTTCAAGTCTGGTGGCATAAGGTATTCTGCAACGAGTAGAGGAGTGGAGAACTCTTCTTGTGAAATATTTCTGGACTTTCCCAACTGCGTTAATATCAGATACGTAATGCGGGTTCCAGACTGATTAGCTATATTCAAGTATTTGTCCAGCAAATGTTTTGATAGACTGAAGAGAGTAAAGAAAAAAAACCGACCTTGATGGAAATTGCAGGAATTGTTATCCAGGCAAAGGAGCTGAGACATTTGTTGAGCCCTGACAAACCAGATAATATTTCGAAGAAGCTCAAGCAGAGCGCCGTGATTCAGATAGTTATAAGAAGGGGAAGGCCCAGCATCACCAAACTTGAAAGATGCTATTACTAATAGTATTATAATAGTAGATTCTACTATTATTATAGTAGAACTAATGTTAATAAAAGGTCTTTTAGCCACAAGGTAGAGTTAATTTCCTGTGCTGGCTATCTCGTGGAACTGACATAGATCTTATTCCACAGCATCAAAGGCCTATTTTTAAGCAAAACCAGTTCGTTATAATTCAAATTATCACAAGCTCCAAACTTGGGGTAAAGTTCTTCCTTTTCTGCAGACGTTGGTGCTCAACTTTCTTTGCATTAGTTTGTGGAGTCCTTTATGTTGAATCTTAAGTCTATAAACTAAGAGAGGAAAAATAAGGTACTTCACATGATGGCAATCTGATCCATTACAAAGGTTAAGTCTTAAAAGAATATTAGCCCGGAAAAGAAAAGGCCTCACTTGAAGAGTATCTCATATCATTATTTAAAAATAATTTGAAAATATTTTTTAATTGCCATTTGGGTCTTACCATATTTGGGGGGCCAAGGAAGAGAAGGATGCTGGGGCAGTTATTGGGGTGTTTTTCCCTTTAGATAGGAAAGTGTTGAGGCGGGAGGGAGGGGGGGAGGGAGAGGATGATGAAGATAGATAGATAGATAGATAGACAGACAGACAGATAATGGATGGATGGATGGATGGATGGATATATAGATAGATGATATTGTAAAAGAGATACTGCAAGAGAGAGAGAGAATACTGTAGTGTAGATGATAGAGACTATAGAGAGATAGATATGATACTGTAAAAGATATATCTATCTATCTGTATCTATATATCATCTATATATCTTTATCTATCTATCTATCTATCTATCTATCTATCTATCTATCTATCTATCTATCTATCTATCTCGTGTGTTGGTGCATTTCCATGCATGCACACACCACTTCAAAATAGCAAGGAGCCACGCTGTTAAGTGTTGGCACCTATGGTCAGAGAAGAATCTCAGAGTTTTGAAAGAGCTATTTAAGGGCACAATTCAGCTCCCAAGACAAGAAGTTGCCCATAGCCGTATCAGACCCATATATGTAGCATGTTTATATCTACTCTTCTGCCAATAAAGCTCTTAAGATAAGCTTTACAATCCTGGTGGCTGTTTTGGCACAACATGCTATGCTTGGTCAAATGTTTTTGCTTTTTTTAAAATAGCTAAGTGTGTTGCATGCACGCAGGCTCTTTCTTCTTGGGTTAGTTGATACCCCACCTCCTTCTTCATGTATTCTGGGAGCCCAGAAAACCCCTGATTTCACCACAGCAAGTTAAACCTTGCATTGGGAGGGCAGTCTTGGAGTTCTCCGCATCAGGACAACATGACAGAATTCCTGTCTACAGAAGATGCTGACTCGAAGCAAATATGTTAAGGTTTGGCATGATAGCCTGGTTCATCCAGTGGACTAAGTCAAGGGCAGCTTTTCCAAACATGCGAAAACACAAATGATTAAATCTCCAAGAAATGGATTTAAGAGAGTGCGAGAAAGAGTGAATCACAAAACCACAGACTTTTCTTTCTTTCTTTCTTTCTTTCTTTCTTTCTTTCTTTCTTTCTTTCTTTCTTTCTTTCTTTCTTTCCTTCCTTCCTTCCTTCCTTCCTTCCTTCTCCCTCCCTCCCTCCCTCCCTCCTTCCTCCCTTTCCTTCCTTCTGTCTTTCCTTCCTTCCTTTCTTCAAAATGTTCCAGATAAATAATACGATATTCCCATGTCATCTTATAACATGAGGAGACATTTGAAAAATTACTGATTTAATTCATTGGAATTAAATCAATATGATATTCCCATGTCATCTTATAACATGAGAAGGAGACATTTGAAAAGTTACTGGTTTAATTCATTGGAATTAAATCAATAACCCTGCAGGTAAATGCCTGAACCTCTCTGTTATGTTCTGAGCGTGGACGCGAAGAATGGAGACGAGCCGATGAAATGGTGAACTTCAAAACTCTTTATTAACATGGTGTGACAGCTCAGCTCAAAGGCTACTGCGGCCCTCCTTATATAGGCAACTTATTAGATATTCAACCAATGAAAACCAGGGAGCGCTAGCTCTGTTAACCAATGGGTGAGGCTCGTTAATGGCCAATCAGATTCACCTGAATGGACCAATCTGATGTCGCCATTAACGGCCAATCAGAAGTGTGGGGCCAGAACCCTGCACTTGACTTCAAGCTCTTGATAACTTTATTAACACATTTATTCATTCACAACACTCTCCTTTTTAATCCCTATGGTATTTACGATATTCTTTTCCTTGAACAACTGCTAACTGTCTGATGGTTCTTTAACATTTTGTATTTTTATTCTAAGCTTCCATGGATTTCAGCAATTCCTCTCAGTTTTACAAAGATTTTATTTCAACTCAGGTTAATTTTCATTAACTGTAAACACCTTTTCAATTTACAATTTTGGGGGGTGTTTTGTAGCTGAATTTCTAATTCTTTGATTTTTTGTTCTAATTTATTTTGTTGGGCATATTTTTCTTTATTTCTTTTAGCAGTGTATGATATTGTTATGCCTCTTATTATTGCCTTCATTGTATCCCAAATATTCTGTTTCGTAGTTGCCTCATTGTTATTTTCTTTTAAAAAATAATCTAATTCCTCCTCAAATCTATTCATAATTTCTTCCTCTTTAATTAGCTGTGTATTTAGGGTCCAGCTTTTCTTTGGTTTCTTCCTCCTACCTTTCCACACTATCTGAATCGGATTGTGATCTGCCCATTCGTTTTGGTAAAAATTTCAATCTCTTTTAATTCATTTACTAACTCATCATTCATCCACACCATATCGATTCGTGTCCATGATTGGTGAGGATTAGAGTAAAATGTAAATTGCTTTTTCTCAGGGTTTAATTTCCTCCACATGTCTATCAAATTTAGTTCAATCATTATTTCCTCACATGTTTTCAGTAGTTCTCTTTTTTTCTTCTTTTTCCACCCACTACTGTGATCTTACTGGTGTGATCTTTCTTACTGTGATCTTTTAGCATTGAAATCCCACCTTTTAATGCAGTGGCTTTCCACACAGCCCTTAAACAACAAATTGACTCATGACCTAGGTTTGAGGTTTGAATCAAAAAATTTCCTAATAGGTTGGGGTTACACAGTGCCCTCTAGGAACTGTGGTCACAACTGCCCCAAATGTTAGGTGTTGTTCCATTGCTATCGCGAGGGTTTGAATTTAGTGCAAGCAGAGCCTTGCCCTGTAATCTGAATGAAACACTCCAACGTTCAGCACATCTGTTCACCCACAGGCTATTTTTACCTTCCTCTTTTTCTTAATCCTCTTCCTCCTCCTCCTCCTCCATGGGGTATCTTACTTCTGATCTTGCAAAACCTTCAGATTTCTATCTCCATGTGACCCGAACCATCTCTCTCTCTCTTTCTCGCTGTACCTGTAAAATTTCCTTCCAGTCTGCTGTTCTAAATTTCTTTCCTCTTGCTCTGGTTTGTTTGTTTTCTCTCCCCCCCCTTTCTTCCTTCATATCTCTTCAAATCTGGTTTGAAGCAAATCTAAACAGGGCTCACATTTACAAACAACCTTTTTAAAACCCCTCCAGATTTTCTAAGGGCTGTGTGTACGTCAACTTATCTTTGAATATTTTCTGTTCCACAAAACTCAGGGGGCTGTTGCTGCTGCACGTAATCCTGTTGCATGGGTTTTTTTTTTCAATAGCTACCCTGCAGATTAGATGAAAGCCAGAGAGAAAGTGACAAAGTTTTAGAAAGTCAACCGAGTGTGCAGGGTCTTCCATCTGTGGTGGGCCCCTGGCATCTTCTGACTGCTCATCTATTCTTCTTTCTCCAAGAATTTCAGGAGGAAAAGACCAAAACTCCATGGGGCCTTTCCTCAGCCAGCAATATCAAGAAGAGCGGCTTTTTTTCAGGTTTTATTCCAATGTAGGTAGTCCTCGACTTTATGACCGCAACTGAGCTCTAAATGTATGCTGCTAAGCGAGACATCTGCAAAGTGCTTTTTGACCCCATCTTATGACCTTTCTTGCCACAGTTGTGAAGTGAATCATCGCAATTGTTAAGTGGGTAACACGGTTGTAGAATGAATCTGGTTTCCCCATCGACTGCTCGTCAGAAGTTCGCGAAAAGTGGATCCCTGAAGTTTGGTGGTGGTATTCAAAATGTTTTATTACCAGTTCTGTGGTCGTGGCTTGGTGGGCATGGTGTAGTTTGGTGGGTGTGGCTTGGTGGGCATGGCAGGGGACGATTACTGCAAAATCCCCCTTCCCTCCCCACCCCACTGACCTGCTTTCCAGTTCTGTTCTCCTGTGCAGGGCAACCAAAGAAGGCCCATCCGATCAGCTGGGACTCGATGGGAGGCGGAGAATAGAGGAGGTTGGAGGGGCCAGTCAGAGGCAGATTTACTTCACAAAAGGGGCACTGCAAAGACAAAAGAAAAAACCTCAAAGGACATGGAGATAAGCAGGGATGTCCTTAGGCATTGAACTGGAATGAGACTTTAATTTTTACTTTTTCCAGTAAATTTCGCTATGCTACTGAAGCTGGCTACAGCCATGTTCTATGATCCATGGTCATTTTTCCTGCAGGAATTCCTACAGATGTTAACAGATTTGTAAACAGCAATGGATCAAGCCCAGAATTTCCTAGTCGAACCACAGACAACTATAATGATCCAATACATATCGATTTTACAGAAGACAATGTTGGAAAAGCACTACGCAATCTAAAACCATCTCTATCTATTGGACCAGATGGAATATGTGCCTACTTCTTAAAAAAGCTATCCACTGCCATTGCCAAACCTCTAAGCATAATCTTTGAAAAATCTTTCAGGACCAGCTCCTTGCCAAAACTATGGCCACAAGTCACAGTCATCCCCATCTTCAAAAAGGGAGACCCCAGCCTAGTTGAAAATTACAGACCAATCTCCTTATGCTGCATCACCTGTAAAGTCATGGAATCAATTATTAACCAATCCATTATTCTCCACTTAGAGACAAACAACCTACTCTCTAATAAACAATTTGGTTTCAGGAAAAAATTATCCTATAATCTGCAACTCCTACACTGCAAAAACATATGGACTACACAACTCGATCAGGGCAAAACAATAGATGCAATCTACATAGACTTCTGTAAAGCCTTTGATTCAGTGGTACACAACAAACTACTACTAAAACTAAAACCTTATGGTATCTCTGGACATATACATAACTGGATAGAAGCATTCCTGTCAAACAGACAACAAATGGTCAAAATTGGGAACATCCTATCAAATTCTGTACCTGTCAGCAGTGGTGTCCCCCAAGGCAGTGTTTTAGGACCAACTCTCTTCATACTTTACATAAATGACCTCTATGATCATATTAAGAACCACTGCATTCTCTTTGCTGATGATGTAAAGCTATTCAACACTACAGACAATCCTGCTACCCTTCAAAAAGACCTTGACTATGTATCAGAATGGTCAAACAAATGGCAACTTCAAATCTCAACAAACAAATGCTCTGTCTTACATATTGGTTAAAAAAAAGCAGAAAATAAAATACAGGCTGAATAGTCAAGACCTTGTTGATGATTCAAACTCTGTCAAGGATCTTGGAGTACTCATCTATAATGATCTAAGTGCCAGAGCCCACTGTAACTACATAGCCAAAAAGGCATTAAGAGTTGTTAGCCTAATCTTACGTAGCTTTTCCCCTGGTAATATTACATTACTAACTAGAGCATACAAAACATTTGCTAGACCAATGCTTGAATACAGCTCATCAGTCTGGAATCCACATTACGTATCTGACATTAACACAGTTGAGAAAGTCCAGAATTATTTCACAAGAAGAGTTCTCCACTCCTCTACTCGTTGCAGAATACCTTTTGCCACCAGACTCGAAATTCTAGACCTAGAAAACTAGAACTACGCCACCTTCAGTCCGATCTAAGTATAGTATATAAAATCATACATTGCAATGTCCTACCTGCAAATGAATACTTCAGCTTCAATCATAACAACACAGAGCACACAATAGATACAAAGTCAAGTTAAACGCACCAAACTTGATTGTAGGAAATATGACTTCAGCAACAGAGTGGTCAATGCCTGGAATACTCTACCTGACTCTGTGGTTTCTTCCCCAAACCCCAAAAACTTTAACCTCAGACTGTCTACTATTGACCTCACCTCTTTCCTAAGAGGTCTGTAGGGGGCGTGCATCAGCGCACCAATCGTGCCTACCGTCCCTGTTCTATTGTTTCTTTTATTTTTCTTGTATGTATCCATGTATTCATAGCTATGTTTATACTGATTATACTTTATACCTGTTATCTTATAATTGCTTGACAAAATAAATAAATAAATAAAATAAAAAATCTCTTGGTCAAGGAATTTTCTGGCAGATGCAGGTAATCTTGCACTGAAGGCCAAGACAAATCACTTCCCCCCATGATGGCCCTGGTTATTAAACCACCGGGATTCAATATCAGCTTGAAGGAAGGAAGGAACCTAGAACTAAGGAGCAATTTCTTAAAGGTGAGAACCATAAGCCAGTGGACAGCTTGCCTCCAGAAGTTGTGGATGCTCCATCACTGGAAATTTTTAAGAAGAGGTTAGATAGCAATTTGTAACACTGGAAATTTTATTTTATTTTTTAAAATAAATGTTATTAAAGTTTTTAATTTTAAAAACAAATCATATTTACAATTTTTGCAATACATTGTGGCATCAGCTTTTTCATACTCATTTACACACACACACATGTGCATCAATTATATTTACATTTTGCAATATCTTTTGTTCCTGTTATCTAACCAAACATACAATTTCTCCCAGACTGTATAGTATTCTTTTTCTTCCTTCTCTGCAATTCTATTGTAAGTTTATTCATTTCCACACAATCCATATTTTTTTATTAACATATTATCTGTGAGACTGTTCTCTGATTTCCAGTTTTGAGCATACGTTATCCTAGCTGCTGTCAATATGTGTATTATTATATATTCAATTTTTTTCTTGTAATCCCCTCTAATTATCCCTAATAGGAATATTTCAGGCTTAAGTTTTTTCCCCCCCCCCCCCCCGTTATTTCTTGCAGCCAAAATTTTCTTTGCTTTAGAGCACAAGAAACCACATTTGAAAGAAGGTGCCTGGTGTCTTTTTACATTTCTAACATATAATATTCAAATTTGGATAGATTTTGGCCAATCTCACTGTTGCTAGATGCCAACGATAAAACATTTTAAAGAAGAGAGTGGACAACGATTTCCAACACTGGAGGCTTTTAAGAAGAGATTAGACGACCAATCTGGTCTGAAATGGTAGACGGTCTCCTGCTTGATCAGGGGGGCTGGACTAGAAGACCTCCAAAATCCTTTTCAACTCTGTTATTCCATGTTCTGTGACTTCCTATACATTTGGGATTTTTTGAGTCATTCAATACGATGACCATGATCAGTCCCTATTATTGTAGACATCTAGATAAGAGTTTGATCACACAACTGCACAAACTAGAGAAACTTTGACTTCCATCTTATGCCTACTAGTCCAGGGGTCACCGATCTTTTGAATCTCAGGAACCACCAAACTCATAATTTTAAATCCCGTGGACCACTAATATGAAGTTTGACTGACAGGTGGCTTGCTGACATTGGTGGGAAAGTCGGTCCCATCTTCCAGAGCTGCGTAGTCACAGGACTGGCCCTTTGGTCATTCCAGAGCAGCTCCTCCAGTCCATGGCAGGCCGGTGCACCTGGGTGGAGGAGAAGCTGCTCCGGGATGACCAAAGGGCCAGTCCTGTGACTCCAGCAGCTCTGAAATAGGGGACCAACTTTCCCATCAACGTCAGCAAGCCACCCCAGGGTGGATTTCCCTCCCCCGCTGTTGGTCTTACCTTCCAGTTCCAACTCGTGTGGCTCTACTCAAGGTAAGGTTTGCGCTCGGCCAAAGGGTGGGGGCCAGCAGGTGGGCGGGCCATGTGGGTGGCCTGGATTAATTGCTTTGGGGGGGGATATTTCTCTGCAGACCATTAAAATTTTCTCACAGACTACCAGTGGTCCCTGGCCCACCAGCTGGCAACCACTGCACTAGTAGAGATGCCAGAGACTAGGAAGATGGGGAGGGCAACAGTGAGAAACCTGCATTAAGATTTTGGCTTGCAAATAATCCCCTGCTTTTTATTCCTGTCATTGTTTTAAGAAGCTGGAAAATAGGATTTTTGTGCATGAAATGCTTTACGTATTTTCAGAATCTCGGAATGTACTTCAGAGGCACGTTAGACATAGTATATACCGTGCTAACTTTCTCCTCTTTCTGCGGCAGCTTCCAACAGCTATCCTGACATCACACTGTTGGGAAATAAAATGAAGTTCAGCTCCCTACTTCTCCCAAAATTGATATCCACCAGGTACACCCCACCCCACCCCGATGCTCTGGAGCAATCACGATGCCCCTGAAGCTTGGAAGAGGTTCTTCTGGATTCTTTGAGACTTACATAATTTTATTTTCATCTCAAAAGCAGAGAGTCAGGCTTGTTTAGGATTTCTTGGCTGGCTCAGTTCTTTTCAGTTGGTGACACAGAACTGTTTATGACCAATATGCTTCATTCGCTTTAAGTTCAAAGGGAAAGAAGGAAGGAAGGAAGGAAGGAAGGAAGGAAGGAAGGAAGGAAGGAAGGAAGGAAGGAAGGAAGGAAGGAAGGAAGGAAGGAAGGAGCTTTGGCAATGAAGAGGTAGCCCTGCCAGAAGTATTAAAAAAGAAGAAAAGACTGGCAGGACCAGGCCCAGAGAATGGGATGGAATATAATGAGATAGAGTGGGATGAGAAGGAAGGAAGGAAAGAAGGAAAAGGAAGCAAGGGAGGGAGAGAAAAAGAAGGAAGGAAGGAAGAAGGAAGGCAAGTAGGAAGTCAAGATGAGGTGTGAACCATATTTTGAATAGTTCTTTGTCCAACTTCTCTTTTATAACTATTTGATCGTCCCCCACAAGGAACAGGCTTTTTCAAAATAGCCCCAGAATCACAAAGAGTTGAACTTTTTGTCTTTTCAAAACCACTTAAAGTACCTTATCCACCACCTTGGAAAAACAAACAAACACATCCTGCTCATAAAATCTGTTTGACTCTCACCGACTGTGCATCTATCTGTGTGTGTATGATTTTTTTTTTAAATAAAAAAGCCAGTTGTTTTTCTCCACAAACCTCTTAGAGAATTCTGAAAAAAAAGTGTTAAGTATATGCTGCTAAGTATATCCTACAAAACAAGCAGAACCAGTGAAAGCTTTATTTAATTTGGCTTGAGAGTTCCGCTGAGAACAGAGACAATAAGAATGATTATTAAAGGTGAAAGAGCATCTGGCACTGTTCCTTCTCCAGCTAGAAGGTGGAAGGACTGGCTTGTGATAGTTTCATCTAAAGGTGACTCCTGAGATGTCCATTCCCTTTATCTTTCTGGTTTTTGTGGTTCAGAGCTTTGCATACTCAGATGATGCTGGCTGACTACTTGACGGCATTAACCTAATTCTGATAGAGAGATAGCGGAGCTTGTGGTTTGGGGAATCCAAAGATAAAAACCATTGCAAATGTAATTTCTGCATTTCATCTGCTTAAAGTCTGCAGAGATCCTCAGTCCTCCAAGTCATGGTTGTCCCAAAGGTGCTTTTTTCAGAAGGTAACTGGACTTTCTGATTTTTCTTTTCTTTTGAAGATGTTTTGCTTCTCATCCAAAAAGCTTCTTCAGCTCTGACTGGATGGTGGGGAATAGAAAGATTTATACTCTTTGCAGACAGCTGGTCATTTGCATCCTTTTAGAGGGTTGTTGAAGCACTTGGAGGTTTATCTGTGTACTCAGGGTTACAACGACTGACCCCCTAAAAGGATGCAAATGACCAACTTTTTGCAAGGAGAATAAATTCTTCCATTCCTCACCATCCAGTCAGAGCTGAAGAAGCTTCTTGGATGAGAAGCGAAACATATTCAAAGAAAAACCAAAAAGTCCAGTTGCCTCCTGAAAAAACACCTTTGAGACAATCATGACCTGGAGGACTGAGAACCTCTACAGACTTTAGCTGTATAATTTGGGGTGAACTGTTCTGACCAAGGCTTCCTGAGACAGTAACAAACACATGATAGTCCTAAAAACCTTTTGTTTTATTTCAATGGCTGTGAATTATATGTACTCAGAGCCCGTAATGAGTCCCAAACAGTTTATGAATAGTCCAAAAGAAGTCTGCCACAATCCTTCAGGATAAGGCTGATAAGCACCCATCTTTATCTCCCTTGAAATGCTGCTGACGACAAAATTGCCAATTAGCTGTACAAGGCCAAACGGAGCACAAAGTCAACACGGAGCTTCAGAGTTGAAACCGATCAGAACGAACAAAGTTGCTTCCTGCAAAGGCTCAAGTCCCTTTGCCCCTCCTTTAAGTCTTATGGGAGGGGCCAATCATCTCCAAGCCTTATTCCTGAGTCACCCCTTTTGTCTTAACTGTTCTTGCCTTCTGGCAGCTCTGTGCAAATGTGCACTAGGAACAGGCTCCCACTGTTCCTCTGCCTCGCTGATGTCAGATTCTGGAGGCTCCGGAGTCAGCACATAACTCTCAGATGGCCTTGGCCACATCTCTGTGTCAGATGCAGATCCCTCGTCCGAGACCTCCCCAGACTCCAGGACCAGCCCCTGTTCCTCCCCACTGTCTGACTCTGCTGCCAGTTCTGTAGGCTGGCGGCAGACCACAACATGAACATCCTTGGAATGGTATGGACTAGGAATGGATTTCCAGAGGAAAAAAAATGCAGACTACAGGAACCATTAGCACTATTCAGTGACCCTGAGGATACCTCCAATAAACCTCCAAATGCTTCAATGACCCTCTAAATGGACGCAAATGACCAGCTGTCTGCAAGGAGCATAAATCCTTCCATTCTCCACCATCCAGTCAGAGCTGAAGAAGCTTCTTGGATGAGAAGGAAAACGTCTTCCAAAGGAAAAACAAGAAAGTCCAGTTGCCTCCGAAAAAAATAGCACCTTTGGGACAATTAAATCTGCTTCTAACGTTTAGTCATTCAGCCGCAAGCAATTTCGGTAAAATCAATTCCTATCCAGAATTTTATTTCAATTCCTGAGGAATCATTTGCCAATAAATCATCATTTTATTTAACGAAAAGCCTCTTCTAGCAGAAGCAGTACATGTGTCATACCCCTGTTGGAATCTGATTCCGAGGGGGAGGTCGAGCAGCTGACAGGGAATGGGAGTGTGGCTCCAGTGGCTGTGAAAGAAACGGGGGAAGGACACAATTCAGCTGGGCATTCAGAGGAAGACCCAGGCTCACCCCCTCTTCATCCTAGGGCACGCAGGGAGGAACAGAGAAGGGAGCAACGTGGGTTACGGGGGAGAAAAGGGTCCTGATTCCTTTCATTAGCTGCAGCTGGGAAAACAGGATTTCAAAAGGGCGTTTGCGCACAGCACCTTGCTGGAAGCAAAGCATGAATTATCTGTGCTTGTCAAGTCTTATCTGGGTTCTGGCATCCTCCATGTTTCATTGTCTTTTGACGTCTTCAATCCCTTATCCTGCCCTGTCTTGTTATTTGCTGCACCGTGGTTTGTGTTGCTTTTTATTTATAATCTAGATGTACTTTGGGTTCTGATGGAATTTCTTCCCTTTAAAAATTGTTCTTGGGAGAGTTTTTTTCTCCAGCCGATGATAACTGGACGTTGGGGGCCAAGTTGGAGGGATTAAAGGGACTTTACCTACTTTTGTGACTTTGTTGCTTTTGTGCCACACCCCTTTGGGTCATCACAACATTTGGTCCTTGACTTACAGCTATCCATTTAGTGACCATTTGAAGTTACAGTGGTGCTGAAAAAAGGAACTCATCCCCATTTTTCACATTTATGACTGTTGCAGCACCTGATCAAAAATGCGACTCTTGGCAACTAACTCATACTTATGATGGTTGCAGAGTCCTGGGGTCATGGGATTCCCTTTTGTGACCTTCTTGACAAGCAAAGTCGATGGGGGAGGCCAGATTCACTTAACAACCATGTTACTAACTTAACAACTGCAGTGATTCACTTAACAACTATGGCAAGAAAAGTCGCAAAATGGGACAAACTTCACTTATCTGTCTCAGTAGCAGGAAAACATAACAACAGAAAGTCGAGGGCTAGCTGTATTTTTGTTGTATTTTTTAAATATTCTCACAATGAATTCCCCCGCCCCTTTAAATATTTTCTCCCATTAAATAGGATTGCAGGTAGATTTCACACAAGTCCTTTCCTAGATGTTGACATGTTTTTGCTTGATATAGCTCTCATAATGCAAAAGAAGAGAGACCTCATTTTCAAGGAATGTTGTTTAACACCTATCAAGATCTGCCAAGGAATATTCCTCTGTTTGAATCTGCCTCGTTAAGGAACACCTTTCTCTCTCTCTCTCTCTCTCTCTTATTCCAAGTACTGAAGGATGAAAACAAGAGGAGTCGGTTCCAATTTGTGGTACATTGGTATACAGCATCTAATTTTGAAATTAAGTGTCAGTTAAAGGAAATACGTCTGGCATCCGTAGAGCCCAAATGCAAACCAGACAGGAAACAGGACTAGATGATTTACATCTATTTTATTTTTTGTGAGCTTACATTAACAGAATCTTGCAAATCTGAAGGCACAAACTTCCCACAACTCTTCTTATATAATCAATGCATTAAGGATGAGTCCTTCCTAAGAGCAATGAAAATGATTAAGGTCTGGAGGCTACATTGTATGACCAACCATCGAACCTATCGAAGAGAAAGATTGAGGGAGGAGGGACACAATAGCAGTTTACCAGGACTTGAGAGCTGTTATAGATAAAAGGTGGTTACTCTTCGGATCAGGCGTCACCAACCTTTTGGATCTCAGGGACCACCAAACTCATCATTTTAAATCCCGCAAACCAGAGACCCTGGGAAAATCCCCAAAAAACTCTGCAGGAAAATTCCCCAACCCTTTTTCCTAACGATCGATCATTCTTTATTTGGGATGGCAGGATACCATCTCCAGCTGCATTATCAGGGAGAGAGANAGAGAGAGAGAGAGAGAGAGAGAGAGAGAGAGAGAGAGAGAGAGAGAGAGAGAGAGACTTTTGGCTTCATGCAAGGAAAGCAGCAGAAGTCTTTCTTTCTCTCCCCCAAACTTTGCCAGAAATGAGTCATTGTGAGACTTGTCGCATCTTGGAGCAGGATGCCTTGCAGGTTCCCAAAGACTCATTTCTGGGGGAGTTTGGGGGAGTGAAAAAAAGACCTTTGCTGCTTTCCTCGCATGCAGCCAAAAGCCAAAGAAGAAGCAGAAAGAAGCAGCCTGGTGGCCAGGCCAGGCGCATGGGGGGAGTGGGGCAAGTTTCCCCCTGCCATCTCCCCTCCCCTCACTACCTCGTGTTGTTCACATTGCAAGTGATCCAAGCCTTGTGTTCCTGTGGGCCATGTGGGTGACGCAGCCTTGTGTTCCCGTGCAGCCTGGATTAATTGCTTTGGGGGGTGACATTTCTCTGCAGACCACCAAAATTTTCTCACGGACCACCAGTGGTCCCCAGTTCACTGGTTGGCGACCACTGCTCTAGAGCACCTGTAGGCAGGACAAGAAGCATCAGGTGGAAGATCATTAAAGAGAGATCCAACCTAGGAGAAATGTCCTCTGACAATAAGAACAATTGATCAAAGGAATAGCTTGCCTCCCAGAGTTGTGGGTGCTTCATTAACGGAGGTTTTCAAAAAAAGACCAGACAATCTTTTGACTAGGATGGCATGAGACTTCTGCCTTGAGCAGAAAGTTGGACAAGAAGACACTGAGGTCCTTTCCAGCCCTATGATCCAGAGGTGGTATTCAGCTGGTTCTGACCAGTTCTGGAGAACTGGTAGCGGAAATTCTGAGTAGTTTGGAGAACCGGCAAATGCCACTTCTGACTGGCCCCAACCCCATCTATTCTCTGCCTCCCATCAAGTCCCGGCTGATTGGCTGGCTCTTCTTTGGTTGCCCTGCACAGGAGAATGGAGCTGGAAAGCAGGTTAGTGGGGTGGGCAGGGAATGGGGATTTTGCAGTAGCTTTCCCCTGCCATGCCCACCAAGCCACGCCCACCAAGCCACGCCCACAGAACCGGAAGTAAAAAATAATGAATTGCACCCCTGCCTGGGATTGTATGATTCCTCTTTCTTTCTCTGATGGTCAAGCCACCAAGGGCTGGGTCTAGGGCAGGGGTGTCCAACCTTGGCAACTTTAAGACTTGTGGACTTCAACTCCCAGAGTTCCTCAGCCAGCAGACCAGGGGTGTCCAACCTTGGCAACTTTAAGACTTGTGGACTTCAACTCCCAGAATTCCTCAGCCAGCAGACCAGGGGTCTCCAACCTTGGCAACTTGAAGACTTGTGGACTTCAACTCCCAGAATCCCTCAGCCAGCAGACCAGGGGCTGAGGAACTCTGGGAGTTGAAGTCCACAAGTCTTAAAGTTGCCAAGGTTGGACACCCCTGTCTAGGGCTTGCTGTGCCAACTTGCCAATAGCCAACTTGTTGTGGCCTATCAGATGAGGAAGAGCAGCGGTCCTGCTGGTTTGGACCGGTTCAGGCGAACTGGTAGTTTAAAAAGAAAAAAAGCCCCCAAGAATCAACTGAGAGGAGGAAAAAAAGCCTCCACAATCTTTGTCCTTTCAGCTGATTGGTGCTGCAGCTGGTGTGGGGAAAGCTGCGTGCTCACGTTAGGTGTGAGTGCATGCACCCGCGATCACCAAACTTGTCAACTTGTGTCAACTTGTAAAGCATTCCTATGCCTGTTTTAGAATTGCCATAAACAAAGGGGAAGGAAAGCTGAAGGAGCGGAGTGGCAGTGTAATACCAGAAGTACATTCCAACACTTACCTTACAAAGATTGTAGCCTAGGTTACCGGATCTTCTGCCCATGAAAATCCTTAATTGGAGAATGTGATTGATGACACCCAGCCTGTGAACGTGCTTCATTGGAGAATCTGATTTATGACACACCCGGGGGAGGGGGAGGAAACAGGGTCACAGGGGACTGTAAATTACGTATGCCAGAATTCTTCTTCTTCTCTCGTGTCGCTACACTTTTCCCAGCCACTGTAGAACACAGGCTCTGGCACAGGCTCAAACCCCATGTTTGGTGACAGGTTGGTGTAGCGTGGTAGAAGGATTCGCAGGTAAACATGTACCTGACAGGGACCGCGACGTGAACGCTCCTTCTATGGCCCCCTATGCCAGAATTGACTTTATACAGGTTAATGTCGGACATGTTGCTCCTAATAAATCTTATGGATTCTTTTGACGCTTGACTAGAGGTTCATGATTTAAGTAGGGCAATCGCCGGAATCCTGACATATAGTTTGAGAGCACTCTTTGTTGAAAATCTCCACCAGATCCCCAAAACCAAGGAATGCTGTCTCCGCTAGCAACATTTTAATCTTTCCTGCCTTCGGGTAATAGGGTGAGACAGAGGAAATATATGATACAGCCTTCCATTAAACACCCCTACATGAAAGGATAACATTTATGATGCATTCCTGACACTATTTCTTAAAGTAATTTGAGTGAGATTTTTCAAATAATGAGAGACTGCATTCTTGTTTTAAGTATTACTTATTGCACATCACCTGGTTGCATGACTTCAGGCAGCTTACTATCTATGCATTAGAATGTCCATCAACTCACTCTGGTATTAGTTTAGTTTAGTTTACTTTAGTGTCATTAAACCTCGTACAACAAAATCAAACACCGTCTTCAGTGCACATCATGACCATGAAAATAAACACAAACACACATCCTTCACACTCCACACATTGAATGGAAAACCCCTGATATTGCATTCATATTGCACTAAACTTTAGAATTCAACAGAGCTACTGCCCTGGGATAAAATCTGTTTTCCAGCCTATTTGTCCTTGTTTTTATTGTCCTTTACCGTCTGCCAGGTGGTAATAGTTCAAAAAAAGGGTTCCCAGGATGAGATGGATCTTTTAAAAGAAGTTTTGAACTTTCTTTTTTTTTTTAAAGGTTTTATTGATTTTAACAACAAAAAAAAAACACACAAAACATAAAACATAACATAAAAAACCTCCTTCTTCATAAATTTACAGTGTATCGGTTGGTTTACCACT
>BHEV01016666.1:0-13948 GCA_004319985.1 Emydocephalus ijimae | reverse complement strand
GGAAAGCAGCAAAAGTCTTTCTCTCCCTCAAACTCCGCCAGAAATGAGTCTTTGGGACCCTGCAAGGCATCCTGCTCCAAGAGGCTACACTGGTGCAACGTCTCACAAAGACTCATCTTTGGCAAAGTTTGGGGGAGAGAAAGAACGACTTCTGCTGTTTCTGCTGCTTTCCTTGCATGAAGCCAAAAGTCTCCCTCTCGAATGGAGCTGTATCCTGCAATCCCAAATAAAAAATGATTGGTGGGAAAACAGGGTGGGGAATTTTCCTGAAGACTTTTTTGGGGATTTTCCCAGGGTCTCTGGTCTGCAGGATTTAAAATTATAAGTTTGGTGGTCCCTGAGGTCCAAAAGGTTGGCAACCCCAGCCTAGAAGATCTCCAAGGTTCCTTCCAGTTCTGTTATTCTGTTAGATGTTTGGCTGCAATTTATTGCTTTATAACTTGGGTTTATTCTTGCAAATATTTAGTTTTCTGCAAAGAGCTCTTCCGTTAGGCAACAGTGATGACTCATAAATCTGGATGAAAAATCTTGAGTTTTTGGACATATGTTGCATTAGAGTATTTTGACAAGTGAATGCCCAGCTATACCCATTTATGCAAACTCGGACTGAAATTACACGTTGCACGAGGTGTGCAGTTCCTGCTAAAAGATGCATTTCTCTGGATAGAGAATCTGGGAGCTGAAATTAATTATATCAGTTGTTTGCAATGATTGGATTTTCCTTTCCCAAAATCCTCTGAGATGGGACAATCAAGACCGAAACTGAAGTGAGGCATGGAAGCCTTCCAAATTGGAAAGATGAGAGCTTTTGGACCAGCAGTTTGCCTGGAGAAGCACCCATTTGTTTAAGAGGAACTTTTTATGTCCCAGAATTTGTAGTAAGAAGCAGCTGAATCTAAACTGGAATGGAAAGTTACGGCATTCCTATCTCACGGATTCTCACACACAGATTGCCCTTAAGAATAACACATCCATGTCCTGTTATGGAGGCCAGAAAGCAAATACAGGTATTCCTTGACTTATAACAGTTCATTTAGTGACCAAAGTTATAACAACACTGAAAAAAGTGACTTACAACCGTTTTTCATACATATGACCATTTGCAGTATCCCTGTGGCCGCAGTGTCACAATTCAGATGCTTGGCAACTGGTTCATATTTATGATGGTTGCAGTGTCCTGGGATCATGTGATTCCTTTGGGTGACCTGACAAAGTCAATGGGGAAGCCGGATTCACTTAACAACCATGTTACTAATTTAACAACTGCAGTGAGTCAATTAACTGTGACAAGAAAGGTGGTAAAATGAGGCAAAGCTCACTTAACAAATGCCTTGCTTCACAACAAAAATTGGGGGCTCAATTGTGTCATAAGTTGAGGAGTACCTGTACTGAGATGTGGAATCATATTTGTTTTTGAAGGTAGGTACAAGATAAATGGAAAGATGATCTGAATGAGAAAGTGCTGAGCAGAAACATTCCAGCTGTTATAGCAACAAGTGGGATCGATTTTATAGAATTGGACTATTTCCTCTATGGCAGGGCTGTCAAACTTGTGGTCTGCGGGCCAGATGCGTCACGCACTGGCCACACCCACACCCAGTTTAGTAAAGGGGGAAAAAGTCACAATATGTCACATGATGCTGTGATGATGCAAGTTTGATATCCCTGCTCTATGGGGCTCTTGGTTCAGTTGAGCTGTGGACTATTTTGTTATGCTTTTCAGCTGCTTTTAAAGAAAGTAACATGCAGAGTTCCTGGGTTTGATCACATTCCAAAATCAACTGATCTCCAGAATGTCTCCCTTCCCAGAAGTTAAATGCCACACGGCATTCCTTTGATCCACCTTTGTAGATATGTTAGAGTATGATTTAAATGTGTTAGTTTTAACAGAATAGCAGAGTTACAAGGGACCCTGGAAATCTTCTAGTCCAACACCTTGCACAAGCAGGAGGCCTTACACCATTCTGGACAAATAGCTGCCCAATCCCTTGGAAAAAAAAGAGTCAAAAAAGAGACTTCCAAATTTTTGGACAAGCTGCCATGATTGATGTATATGAAATGAGAATTTCAGGAGTGTCAATCTCTGCAAAAATTCAACTCATTCCCAAAATGTATATTGTGAAACACTGAATGTACCAGGAGTTCTCTGGGTTGGCACCATTGCTGCTGAGCATTTAATTTTCCTAAGTCCTGGAAAATACACATCTCTGAAACTGCTGAGTTGCTACTTTTGCTGATGTTATTTCAAATAAAGCCAGTTAATGCTGCTGAGACATTGGATCTTAATATTACAATTACCAGACTTGTCTTATGGCATGAAATGATTACCAAAGGAATTATCCATAATCCAACACCAGAAAAAGCATAAGAATTTTCAAACTCTGTTGTCAATACTCTTAGAAAGAATTTGAGGTGCAAATCCATCAATTATTTCCTGTCTGGAATGCAGGTATGTGTAAAATTCAAATAGAAATAGAAATAGCACTTAGACTTACATATCACTTCAGAGTGCTTTACAGCCACCTGTAAGCAATTGACAGTCAGCAACTTGCCCCCAACAATCTGGGTCCTCATTTTACCGACCTCGGAAGGATGGAAGGCTGAGTCAACCTTGAGCCAGTCAGGATTGAACTCCTGACAGGTGGCAGAACTAGCCTGCAAATACTGCATTCTAACCACTGCACCACCTCGGCTCATGTGATGTGCTTTTATTGCATACTTGCTCAAGAGTCAAGACTATTTAGTTTGCAGAAAAATCCCTGGGATAGTTTTGTAGGTGAATTGGAGAACATTACTAGTGCAGGGTAAAAAGAGGGTGATCTGAATCCTCTTTTGTGTGTGTGTATGTGCATACACTTATGTGCACATAATCATAGGTGAACCATGTGTTTGCATGGATGCTTTGGATACCTGAACACAGTAAATTCTAGAGCTCATCTTTTAACTCATGGTAATCATTTACATTAAGAAAACAATATGCAACTTTAATAAAGGACATACAGTTGAAATCATGGAAAGTTGTATTGCTTGAAAGCGAAAAGCCCGTTTATATTTGGAACAGTCCCCCTACAAGTAGCCTCAGTTGGGTCTTGGCCTCCTCCTAAATCGCTTCACATCTGCTGGTCCTGGACAGTGATCAATGGCCAGAAGATAAAACGTAAGACATTGGGAAGCAGAGTCGCTAAACAAGTTGAAGGTGAGAGAGATGTTGTTTTAGGGACACCAATGTTGAATTAATAAAAATGCACCAATCCAAAAGTGATGGCAGGAATAACCAGAACTACACAGAGGACATCCTGAAGCCCATTTGAGGGAATAAGTATTCTGTAGATTCTGACATTTTTTAAAGGCCTGGACCTTTAGAATGAAAGGTTTGGCATCAGTAAGTCTAAGAAAACAAATTAAAGAAAAATGGTATGCTGTGGCTATCAAATAAGCTAAAAGAACCTGGGGCCTATATTTGTCAAGGACAAACTGGGAAAGAGGTGCCCCTAACTATGAAGAGTCTATGATAGCAAACAGTTTCCAGGGTGCTGATGTTCTAGGCCAAGGGACTAAATAGCTCTACCTATAGGCGTGTGGTGACCTGCTCCTCCTGCCCATCATTCCATTGGTTCCTAAACATGTCACAAGCATCTCCCCATGATTCAAAAACATCATCCGAAGAGCCTATGAGTTTGGAATTTGAGGAACAGATGCTGGAAGCACAGTGAAGGGAGCTGGCACAAACCACAGGACACTGGCTCTGTCCCATATGCCTGATATTTGAACTGTAGCCCACCTCATTGAGGTTAATTTCACTTTTGGAGCAATTATCTCGCTCTTTTGTCATATGAGAATATTTAATGTCTTGCCACATGTAATGGGGCTGAATGACCCCATCCGAAATGGTATACATGGGCTCTTGGTTGGGTTCTGCAAGATGTCCATTCATCTTGGAAAAGAGGAGACCCAGCCTCTTGAAGGACTCCTTTTTTGAACTGGAGAGCCTTTGGACTCTGTTGCCATTGCGAACGAAGGAGCGCTTGCTGATCCCATTGCTTTTTGGTTTTTTGTTCCCGGTCTCAATGCCAGACATGGTCTTAATTAGAGTTGACACATTGAAGTCTTTCTTTTTGTTGGCCACCTCAAAGGAGATGCCCTTGGCGTTGGAGGTTTCTCCCATGCATTCCTCAGAAGCATCTTCTTTTTGGGAGACCTCCGTGCTACTGGTGGAATAACTTCTTCTTTGAGGCTTCCGGTTACCCAGCAGATCAAGGACTTCATAGCGGAAACTGGAAATGTCTTGTTTTAACTCCTAAGAGAAGTCACAAGAGATGATTGACACTTTAATGCACACCAGTTGCATGGCTTTGAACACTTTCCTCAAGAGATGACTAATGCATTACAAGAATTGCAAATCTTTCATTTTTAGCACAGTGGGATAGTTCTATTGAACATAGCTCAGTGAAATGGCACATAATGATATGGAACAAAACCTTTCAACAAGAACTTGACACTAAAATGTGGAGATTAGGGAACAGAAAGTGCCTTAAGCTTTCTCTCTCCAACAGACCAGGTACATAATAGTAACTAAATGTTTACTCGGAAATAGAAAATAAATATTCCAAAGTTTTTGTCCACCCTCATTTCATTGCCTTTGCATTTAGAAAAGCAAAATGTGAATGGGCTCATGTTGTACCAATCTTGATAAATAATATTTAATAGAAAAAGTGAGATGCTTCTTGGACATAAAATGGGTTCATCAACCCCAGCCAAAATCATGTCCATTATAATTTAGCATGATGTATGAAGCCAGCTAAAGGTGATTTATTTAGCAAAAATAAAGTTAAATTCATGGCTTAGCATAATATATTAACTACTTCAATATAATTGATAAACCATGAGTTAGCTGAGTTCAGTTATAGCTATCAATAAGCATGGTTGAACATGGCATGTAAACCTTATTATAGACCATTCTCCCTCCCTCCTTCCATCTCTCTCTCTTCATCTCTCCCCATCTCTCCCTCCCTCCATCTTTCTCTCTCTTTCTTTCATACCAACACCCCACTGAGATTTTACCTTAAAGTTTTCTTCAGTTAAACCTTCATTGGTTTTTGAATTCCTTATCATGGCAGCAACATATCTCTTCACCAGATTCCTGATCACTTCCTGAAATAAAAAGCACCAGAAATTTAACATTCTTCCAAGTCACCACAATATTCAGTAAAGGCAAGAATCACACTCCACTCATGGACATTTCCTTCCCCTTTGAAAGTATTTTGAAATCAAATTCTGTTTTGTTCAACTAAATGAGGAAGATGGAAGTATTTAGCAATGAAATAATAAAGATATAAAGAGAATAACACAACTGTGCTATCGAGAACAGCACAACAGTTATGCTGTCACTTTTTTAAAAAACTACAATATAGATGCCATTGATTATCCTGTTAACTTGAGATATTATCAATAAATTAATTGAAAAGTTATTCAGGAGCAAAGAGCTAATTATATATACAGAATTAATAAAATGGCTGCAAATTAAAAACCCTGACTGATTTGTAAGCCTGCTAAAAATACCATGGATGCAATGGGGAAAATTAATTTCATAAGCAGAAAACAATTCTGACATTAGAGTGAATTAAGTAATAAGTTAATTAGGCATAAATGACAAATGAAGTTGCGTCCCTTCCTTGAAACAGGTTTACTTTGTCAAATGACTCTACAACCTGAACTAAATTATGCAATTTACTTGATAACATTATTTACAGTGTACTAAAGCCAAGAGGTTATTAAGCAAATTAAGTCCTCCCCAAGTTGGTTTAATGAACCATGGGAATGCATGCAACAGAATGAAAACACAGACTATAAGATGGCATCACATGATTAAACTCAAGAGCAGATAAAATTCTGCATTAATGATGTACTATGCTTGCTTATTTTGACAAAGAGAACTTGCAGCTGGTTAGATATTTATGGATTCTAGTGGGGAGTCCATCACAACTTGAGATAATGGAGGTCATTGGTGGAAAGTTGCATGGCTCTTCACCATGAAATAGGGTTTAAAATGCCACTGAGCCTTCACATCTTATGACAGTAAAAAAAAAGGTAAAGTTTTATCTGTGTTAGTCTCTAGGGCACAATGCTCATCTCTGTTTCTTGGCCAAGGGAGCCAGCATTGTCCGAAGATGCTTCCATGGTCATGTGGCTGACATGATTATAAGCTGAGGTGCACAGAACACTGTTCCCTTCCCACTGAAGTGGTACCTATTTATCTAACTCGCATTTGCATGCTTTCAGATTGCTAGGTGGGCAGGAGCTGGGACAAGGAATGGGACCTCACTCCATTTTGCAGAGCTCAGGTCTTGAACCCAGGCTGACAAAATCAGCATCTTTACCCACTGAGCCATTGCACTCTCATTATGATAGTACATTTCATATATTAATCACAGCATGAAGTTGTTCTTTCTTTTTTGGGACAAACGGTCATTTTAAGATCTAGTCTTCAACATTGTGGCACTGGGACTTAGGGTTTAAACTGGGGACATCTCAAAATATTTTGAAGAACAAAGTAAACCTTGGAAGATTCTACACTTCCATTTCGGAATTCAGGCACCTAAAAATGTGAAATCAAACATAAGGCCCGAACCAAATAATCAAAGCTTGCTGCAGTAATTTATTAAACAACACATGCTGGTGGGACTCCTTCCAAAGAATTTTTTTTTTTAAATAATTTCAGAATGTTAAAATACAAATTCCCAAAAAGAAAGGAAGAAAAGACAGACAGAGCAAAGCTGGACAAGACCAAGAAAAAAAGAAATGTGCATTAAAAAAAACCATATACATAACCCCGCCCCCCAGTTGAAGACTGATAAATATATTTTAAAAATAATAATTCCCACACATCCCTGGAAAATGGGCACACATTTTTATAAAGTTCTACAACACTTTACCCAACCCATTTGATCTGGCATCTATCCATCCATCACCTGTCTGTCTGTCTGTCTGTCTATATCTATCTATTTATCTAACTATCTTTCCATCCATCCATCCACAGTTAACAGGTGAAAGCAACAGCAGCTTCAGAGACCTCTGTTAATAGTCAATTATTGTATTTCACTTGCAGAAAGTCCATAACAACTTCTAGTTTACCATAAGCCACCACAATCATTCTCTCTTGTCTGTGCAGGATCAAATATTATCAACTGATTTTTAATAATAAGGCTTTTTCTTAAAATATTATCTGGGATTTTCCCCAACAACAGGATCCCAAACTCATAAGCCTCTTTTATGGGTATCTCCATAATGTTTGTTGTTGAAAAAAAAAAGAGAGAGAAGCTCCTATTGTCTCCAAAGAATATTCTCACATACCCACACACACACACACACACAGCTGCACTTTTGTTTATACATCTCTGAAAGGTAGGAAAGACTAATGCATAAGCAACAGACAAGAGGAGCATCGTATTAATTGGTAAAGGATCTCAAGTTACTTCCTGCACCTGTTTTCATTCAGAAATTAAAAATAGGAGGAACAAAACAATAAAATAGAAAAGAAAATGTATCCCATAAATCAAGAGGAGGGAATAGTTTGCGAATGCCAAACGTCATCCAAGCTTCTTGGATGAGAAGCAAAATGTCTTCAAAGAAAAAACAGAAAGTCCAGCTGCCTCTTGAAAAAGCACCTTTGAGACAACCATGACCTGGATGAGAATCTTCATAGGCAACCAGGACAACTTTTCCCATTGCAAATCTACAGGATTGTTCCAATAAGATAACAAACATTGGCCTTATATCTCTGTCAATTGATTTACTTGATTCCATTGATCTAAGAACTGATTTCCTGCACAATAGATAAACATTGCATTCAATTATTGGAATTAAAACCCAGCATAATGAAGCACTTAGCTCTGTTAAACTGCAGACCTATGCATGTTATAGATCCCTTCTAAATCTGATTCACTAATTAACATCTTAGGGCTTCTAGACGGGCTGTCAAAATCGAGATGCCCACTAGGAGGCAGAAGAGATGCAGAGAAACACAGTTGCCCAGTGTAATTTTTAAATAATATTAATCTTTGTGTGCAACTTTTCACAATATACGTTCAAAGAAAATAATCATTTTTTCCTCTTTTCTCAGGAAGAGAAAAGAGATTTATTTTATTTTATTTTATTTATTTATTTAGGGAAAGAGATTGAAATGTTAGGGGAATAGAATTCTTGTTTTTGCTTCTAAGGAAATTAATGTTTCATTCATCTTTCTCTATATCTCTATTCCTCAATATTTGCTATCTGGCAAACAGTTGGAGGTGCTTCCTCGCCAATTAGTCTTCTTTTGCTGTCTGATCAATGAACCTTTGAAATGGCATCAAACAACATAAGAAGAGATCACGCAAGATAATTTATCCTTCTACTTTGTCCTGATGCAAAAATCCACCCTCTTGAAGCATTTCATATTTTCCTTGCAGTTTTGAGGGTACTAAGATGTAGAACTGTTGGCACAGTAAATTCTCTAATTTTGGTCAACTTCTCAACTGAAAATTAAAGAAGTTGGGAACAGCAATCATGAGTTGCATGAAACTACAGAAGGAATTGCTCAGATTGTCTGATTTTTTTTAGTTTGGAGCAAAATATATTCTCTAGAAAAAGCACTTGTAAAACTAGGAGAGGAGCAGGCATAGCAGCACAGGCTTGACTCCATTCCAAATCAACACTGGCATAATCAATTTAGAGTCATTACATTCCCAAAAGCTGCTCAAATCCAACCCATCTTGAATTCTGTTGACCCTTCTCTGGAATCAATTTAGTGTTAAACTTTACTTGACTAGAGTCTTGTGTGTAGGTATTTCTACTTTCTATTCTGCAACTTTCTATTATACGCCTTATACACTGCTCAGAAAAATAAAGGGAACACAAAAATAAGACATCCTAGATCTGAATGAATGAAATATTCTTATGAAATACTTTGCTCATTACATAGTTGAATGTGCTGACAACAAAATCACACAAAAATTATCAATGGAAATCAAATTGAGCAACCCATGGAAGTCTGGATTTGGAGTTACACTCAAAATTAAAGTGGAAAAAACACTACAGGCTGATCCAACTTCGATGTAAAACAAGTCAAAATGAGGTTCAGTAGTGTGTGTGGCCTCCACGTGCCTGTATGACCTCCCTAGAATGCCTGGGCATGCTCCTGATGAGGTGGAGGATGGTCTCCTGAGGGATCTCCTCCCACACCTGGACTAAAGCATCCCCCAACTCCTGGACAGTCTGTGGTGCAACATGGCATTGGTGGATGGAGCGAGCCATGATGTCCCAGATGTGCTCAGTTGGATTCAGGTCTGGGGAATGGGCGGGCCAGTCCATAGCATCAATGCCTTCGTCTTGCAGGAACTGCTGACACACTCCAGCCACATGAGGTCTAGCGTTGTCTTGCATTAGGAGGAACCCAGGGTCAACTNGCTACCTCTGGCGAGCACATGGAGGGCTGTGCGGTCCCCTAAAGAAATGCCACCCCACACCATTACTGACCCACTGCCAAACTGGTCATGCTGGAGGATGTTGAAGGCAGCAGAACGTTCTCCATGGCGTCTCCAGACTCTGTCATGTCTGTCACATGTGCTCAGTGTGAACCTGCTTTCATCTGTGAAGAGCACAGGGCGCCAGTGGCGAATTTGCCAATCTTGGTGTTCTCTGGCAAATGCCAAACGTCCTGCATGGTGTTGGGCTGTAAGCACAACCCCCACCTGTGGACGTTGGGCCTTCATACCACCCTCATGGAGTCTGTTTCTGACCATTTGAGCAGCCACATGCACATTTGTGGCCTGCTGGAGGTCATTTTGCAGGGCTCTGGCTCCTGTCCCTCCTTGCACAAAGGTGGAGGTAGCGGTCCTGATGTTGGGTTGTTGCCCTCCTACAGCCTCCTCCATGTCTCCTGATGTACTGGCCTGTCTCCTGGTAGTGCCTCCATGCTCTGGACACTACGCCGACAGGCACAGCAAACCTTCCTGCCACAGCTCGCATTGATGTGCCATCCTGGATGGGCTGCACTACCTGAGCCACTTGTGTGAGTTGTAGACTCCGTCTAATGCTACCACTAGAGTGAAAGCGCCGCCAGCATTCAAAAGTGACCAAACCATCAGCCAGAAAGCATAGGAACTGAGAAGTGGTCTGTGGTTACCACCTGCAGAACCACTCTTTTATTGGGGATGTCTTGCTAACTGCCTCTGCTTTCCACCTGTTGTCTATTCCATTTGCACAACAGCATGTGAAATTGATTGTCAATCAGTATTGCAACCTAAGTGGACAGTTTGATTTCACAGAAGTGTGACTGACTTGGAGTTACATTGTGTTGTAAGTGTTCCCTTTATTTCTTTGAGCAGTGTAGTATGACACAATCTGACTTGGAATGTCATTTCTGTAAACCAGTGTTTCAACCACTTGGGAAATACAAGTTGTCTCTTAACAGTCCTGTTTCAATCCAATCCAACCAGTTATGTGCAAATTATGCCCAGTAATTTAAGATTAAATTAAAAACAACAACTCATAGCATAAATCTTTTTGAGCACTAAGACAGTGGGTGAATTTTTTTTCTCTGCCAAGCGAATGAGGGGGAATGATGCTTTTTATGACTTGCTGAGATACTAACCACTACTAAATAAGAGAACTGAGACAAGAACTACTTTCTGAATGGCTCCCATGGTCCTTTTTAAAACCAGTGTGCCTATTCAGAATTCTTTATCCCTGTTGCAGGACCATGCTGCATGCTAAATTGTCAAAACCAATTGAAGGTATAATATGGAATCAGGGGCATCTGCAGGGTAGACCCACATAAAATGGACCTGGGGACCTGACATATCGTTGCAGATGCTATCTTAACCCTCTCATAGACATCTCTATGTGTTATAGTGACAAGTAGGAGTACAGTGGCTTGAATGGTTGGAACACTGGGCAGGAGGTTAGCAAGCCTGTGTTCAAGACCTGAGAGCTGCCGTGGGGTGGGGTTGAGCTCCAGCTTCTTCTGGGGACCTCTAAGAAGCCGCTAACTGGGCATCTCCAGGGAAAAGGTGACATCACCAGAAAATCTTTTCAACCCGGAAATGCCTTGATGTTTCTGACATGAGTGCAAATGAATCTAATCATTCAGAAGTATTAAATTTAAATGAAATAAGCGAGCTGGAATTAGGATGACAAATCAATTTCACCAAAAAGGGATATTATAAATATACCATATAAATACTTAATAAATCTTTTTTCAAGTTGAGTCCATAGGATATCCTTCTTCAACCCAGTGCCTTCAATGTGAAAGATCACAACTCCCATCACTCCCCAAAACCAGTCGCAGTGATGGGGATTTCAATTTCACTTTATCAGGGACATCAAATTAGAGGAGGTACCACAGAAGATCTAAGGACACTTGACAAAGCAGTTTAAAGAATGGAGTCATTTACCTGGTAATGTTGATTCTGAATCAAATTGTCTGCATGACGTTCCTGAAATGAAAAATGGAATTCATGTATAGAGATGAAGCACACAGCCATAAGACTTTCAGTTGCTTCCTAATATTAATAAATATTATAATAAAAATATAAAAATATTACAATAAAAATTGTACTGATGTCTTAGAACTTATCATCTTGTGGACATAAACTACTCGTGAACACATGTGCATTATCTCTCTCTCTCTCTCTCCCCCCCCCCAACTTTCAAAGTCACCAAATGCATCTTATGGTGGTGAATTCCATAGGCTATGTCAGTGGTTCTCAATCTTTTCTTCACCACAGCCCCCTTTTAAATACCATTTGTGACCACGGACTATGGCTATGGACCCCAAGACTTAATTCAAGATTTAAATCATAACATTTTTTTCAAGTGTTCATGGATGCCCTGTGAAGACATGGTGCCCCCCTACCCCCACGAGGTATATGGGACCACAGACTGTGAACCACTGGGCTACATATTATGTGCATTACTAGCGAGGAGACTATCAAAAGAAAGACAGGATTGATGTCCTTCACACCTACTCCTTGACCACCATGCATTAAATAATTGCAGGAATATTACACTCATCCAGAAACATTCTTTTTTTTTTCCAGAAATATATTACAAAAGCAAATTTCATCAAACTGAAGAGGTTGGAAGAAAACACAAAATTGTCCAGGATGGCCCTAGATCTCCTGACTCTCCATGCCACACGATGAAGCAGAGGAAAGGAGTCCAGCTGCTGAGCTGGCAGGACCAAAGTAGTTGTGCATGCTTTTTCAGTGGCTTCACAAGCTTATGAAAATAAGTGATCCATTACAAAATCTTCTAAATCAGACCCTTAGATCAACTGGCAGGAGGTAATAAGGCAGCAAAGTAATGAACTAAATGAATTGCTTGGGTGTAGTACATTTCAAATGCCTTTGATTGTCTGTGTATGAGATGTACCTTGATAATGAAAAGCCACCCATTTAAGGCAGACCTCAGCATCACTTTGCTGTCCCATAAAATTAAGGTACTGGACTCCTTTGATGGGATTGCTTCAATCAGTGCCAGTTGATTAAGCTTCTCTGATGCTTTGCTAGACTACTGGGCATAGTGCCAAGCATCAGGTTACTTAAGTGGGAATTGAGGATATTGGAATACCAAGTCTTACAGGTCCTTCACAACAGTGCTTTGTCATGGAGAGTCCCAAACAGTTTGAGAGAGGATTTTAATGGTAAAAACTGGCAACTATTTACACCAATTCATCTGACCTATTGGCAGATTCTTTAGCAAGGATAAATTATTTATTTGATATTATTTGGCAAGGAGAAGAAGAAGAAAGATGGACATCTAGGATCAGAGAAGGATGCTAAGCTTCTCATTTCAATTCATTAGACTCGTCAGTTAGAAGGGGTTGGAGAAGGACTAGGGGTGACATGATAGCAGTCTTCCAATATTTGAGGGTCTATCATAAAAAAGACAGGGACAACCTATTCTGCAAAGCACCTGAAAGTAGGACAAGAATCAATGGATGGAAACTTATCAAGGAGAGATCCAACCTGGAATTAATAAGAAAAATCCTGACAATGAGAAAAATAAACAAGTGGAACAATTTGCCTCCAGAAATTGTGAGTGCTCCATCACTGGAACTTTTAAAGAAGAAATTGTATAGTCATTTGTCCACAATGATATTGTCAGCTTTGAAATCCTTATTCATTGCTACCACATAGCTTGAGAAAGTGGGAGGGGGGTGATTTCTGCAGGCATTGAGGCATGCAGAAGAGAGACAAGATTTAGGAGCCTGCCCCAAAGGATCAGACTCAAGGGGGAGTTGGAAGAAAAGGACTGGAAGAAAAGCTGACTGAACAAATCTCTTCCTCAATGTTGTGTATACAATAAAGTTAATAAAGTGTGAGCTTGAGGTAAAGTGCAGGGTTCTGGCCCTGCACTTCTGATTGGCTATTAGGCGGCCAGACCGGATTGGCCAGTTCTAATGAATCCGATTGGCCCTTAACTAAGAGTTCCTATTGGTTGAAAGAGCTAGCGTTCCTAGCTCGTTATTGGTTAAAACTTACAAGGGATGCCTATATAAGGCAGAGTTCACTGTTGTTAAATTGAGAAGTCACTATGTAAATAAAGAGCTGAAGTTCACCGTTCAGAGGCTGTCTCCATTCATTTCAACCCATGCTCAGTACTTAACACTGGCGACGAAGGTGGGATTTGGAGACGTCTGAACCGAAGAAGCCAGGAAGCAAACACCGAGCATGTGACAGACGACGCCAACAACGGAACCATGTCCGGCGGCATCGTACCACCCGCTCCGTTCGATCCAAACCAAGAGGATTGGGAATCCTACATGGATCGCTTCCAAATGTTTCTTGAGACGAACAACCTAACAGACGCCACGCCAGCAAAGAAAAGAGCATTGTTCCTGACGCATTGCAGCCCAGCCGTATTTAAGATGGCTAAAGCGCTCGCCAAACCTCGAGAAGTGAAGGCC